>JBCJKH010014239.1:0-18877 GCA_039877255.1 Loriculus beryllinus | reverse complement strand
CACGGATGGTGAACCTTGCTTATCCTGCCTTCCCACCTGAGGTAAGAGGCAAGTAAATAAGGAGCAGTCCTGACTGGTAAAACCTAAAACGGGATCCACCTTTCCAAATGTCTCCGAGTTGATGCAGAAAGGCTATTGGGGTATGTTGTGGGCAGAGATGATCCTGCACAGAATACTGAATGTGTGCTTTGCTGATGTTTAAGGATTGGTATTTTTTTAGAAAGCAGTCTAAATGCACTTGTAACGTGCTGGCTGTTGAAATGTGGTGTCATTTTTAAATGACTACCTGAACTAGAGACACTTTTTTTTTTTTTTCCATGTTCAGGATCTTGTATTTGCTAGATCTGGTTTGTTTTTTTTTTGAGAGTGTTTTGTTTTTAAGTTGCTTGTAATCTTGTAACTGCTCTGAAGGTGGAAAGGTTACTGTAGAGGGCCTGTGCTCCCTGTCTCTGCAGAGTCTGAGCCTTTTTAAACATGTTGGATTTTTTGCATGTGTTCTATTAGTATTTGTATCAAGAGTGTAGAAAGAGGTGACCATTGAATGGTGGCCATCATCTGATCCTAATCCTGTGCTCAAGGCTTAAATAACATTTAAAATTTTCTTCAGAGTTTGGGCTTCAGGGCTTTTAAAGCCATTAACCTGAAGCTTGCACAGCATTGTTCTACCGGATTTATGCTACAAAGGAAGATATGTGTTCAGTTCCTTATGAGCCACTCCTGATGGTTCATGGAGGTTCTGTGCCAAGGAAGAGCCTGGAGTGCACAGGGAAGAGGTTGCCTGAGGAGGGCAAAGGGTTCTGAGGTTCTCAGTGAATGTAGGTTTACTTTGAGAGGGATCTTGCCACTTGTAGCTGCTAACAAGGTGGTAAGTAAAGATGACTATATGGTGCTGGTGTTATCACACATAGTAATGTGCCAGATGCTCTGTTGGCAAACATTTTGTTGAGCTTCTTTTGTCTTCTCAAGAGAGCCTTAAATTTATGAGTTTTGTTCTGGGAAGCAAGTTAGAAAAATCATTTGAACAGCAGTCAGCTCAGGAGAGAGCTCTATGTAAGCATTTTTTATGCTTAAGTTGACAAGCCAAAGTCTTGCCCCAGAATATTGTCTACTGCTCTACAAAGAAACTGTAAGTCTTTCATTAATCATTTAGCGATCCTTTAACTATATGGTAAACAAAACCCACCAGGCCTGTGTTGTCCTGCTTGCAGCCAATTCTCTTTTGCTTAACACCTCATGCAGAACTTGGTTTGAAACCCAATCTAGCGAGGTGCAGCCTCCCCCAGCAGACATACTATTAATGGCCCCAGATGTCTCCTTAATGAAGGTGGTTTTTTTTTTTGCGCCAACACGATGCTCTCTGTCCTTCCTGAAGTGGATGCTGTGTTGATGCAGATACCATTACCAAAAGAAGTAGCATGGAATCTGTAGTCTTGTGGTCACTGGAACTTAAAATCCTGAAATTATTCTTGGCATATACTCTTAAAGGTTAGTGCATACCATGCTTATTTCAGAGTCACTGAAAATCAAGCCCTGAGTTGTGTCATGGGTTTGGTTTTTTTTAGTGCTTCATGGGTTTTTTTGTAGTGCTTCGAACAATTGATACATTCTTGTGACCTTTGGAAGTACAGTTTGGATTGTAATCCACAAATCAGATGTTAGTAAAGAAGAAATAGCTAGGATGTGACTTGTGGAGGCATTTTCACATGGTCCCCGACAATGAACAGTGAAGTGCTTAGAGTTGGGGTATTACTTATGCAAAAGGGAAGTTGAAGTTTAGTTGCCAAAATCTGACTACTTTAACTTGCAAGTTGACTGAGTATAGGTATGCTTTGCCCTGAAGTTTTAGCTTAGAAGTTTCGCAGCAGCTCCTGACACTGTAAATTTGAAGATTTCCAGGCTCACCTAAGTGCTGTCAACCAAAGTTTGTGTTCAGTCTTAAGCATTTTTCACTTCAGTTAAGAAGGCCTGAAATAATCAGTCCTCGGAAGGAAGTTGTGTTATCCTGACATGCATTTAAAAGAAATATTTTTCCTAGGTTGTAAATGCTTAAAATACACTACTCAATTTTGTTCTGCTGTGAACTTACAGTGGTGAAGGTAAGTGACTTTAAAGGTAATTTTCATGTTTAATTAGTTGTATGCATGGTTCATATGTTTTTTCTTCTCATTCCAATTTCTTGCCAGCCTTGTATTTTTATGCTGCTATGAATCTTTGAGTTGTATTTTGAAGCAATACTTGTGGAGTGATGGCCACCAGCTCTCATCTTTCATGGACATAATAAGTGCGTTTTTGAACTGAGGATTTTGACTCTCTAATAACTGACAAGTCAGATGTTTTATTTTTTTATATACAGAAGAGATCCAATCCAGTTGGCTGTAACAATGTGTGTAATCTCACAAGACTAAAACCCTATGTTTATCCCTTATAAAGCTCTTCAGAAAAAAAAAAAATGTGGAGGAAAGAACCTGCCAAGCTTGTGCTTAAAAATGCTTACAAGTACCCTGTCGCCAGCCACTATGTTCACTGATACCAAACACCAGTTAACAGTCTGCCACCAATTCCTATATGCTGTTTAATTTTCTAGTTATCTAGTAGAGCTTTTTGATACCCCTGCAAATAGAACAGTGCTGCAAATACCTAGAGTATACCTAGGATAAGTATTGCTGACTCAGAGTCTGCACATGACTGTAGTTTATGGATTAGGTGGGGTGGACATGGTGCTCAAAGATATGTTAAATTAGTCTGTTTGTCAGTTAACATTAAAGTAGTAAAAGTGGTGCCAACTTCAACTGTATTGGAGTATTTAATTGTAATCCTGTGTTTACAGGGAAGTACAGGTAGCTGTCACCTGAGCAGTGGAGTAATTTGGGCAGATTGTCTTACTTGGCATCAGAACTAGTCACCCTGCAAGCAGTGGGACCTTCCTTACAGCAGTCATGTTGATAGATTGCAGGTATGGTTTCAAGACTGGATTACGCTGACTGAGAGCTGTGTTAACATTAAAAGAAGTGGCTTCCTCAGCTTGACTGCATGTTCCTGTCTTCTCCTCTCTGTTGGTGCTATTGGATATGCTACAGTCATCTTGCTGATCCAGCTGAGAAGAAAACCAGAAAAAAGATCAGTTGCTTGGTCTGACTGTAAACAGACTTGTGCCACTACAGGAGTCTTGCAGGAGCTTGTGGCTGGGCTGGGGAGAGGACAGGGTTGCATCTTTGGTCAGTACTAAGGTCTTTGATTACAATCATTTGAAGCTAATGAAATCATGAGACATATGATAATACAGTTGTGGGATTACCCTTGATAACTGAACTTCCAAGCAACAGTTTACAAAGTGTAGTTAACTTAGTTGTTGAGGGTTAATCAGCTTGATGCTTTAGTTCAGGCATTTTTTCATGTTACCTCTCTTATTTGTGCACTTAATATGTGAAACTCGTACCCTTATCTGGCTTGCACTTCCAACAGTATGTGTGCCAAGTCCTGTCCTGCTCCTTCACCTGATTCCCAAGGGCACTTTTAGATATTTTTGAATTTAGGTATTTTTGAAATATGCATCTTAAGCACATTCCAGAGGAGATTCAGAGTAAAACGTCAAGTTTTCTACTACTTTCTTTTAAGACAGCCAGAGAACCTGAAGAATAATCATGGTTGCGTGTTGAATGATGAAAGCACTTCTCCCAGCCATAAGAAGCCCATGATGATTTTCTCCAAGTGCAAGCCATGTGTGACATCCTAGGTGGATAATAGTAACACAGTGATCCTGAATTCATCCCTATTTGGAATCCTGTCAGAAGTGACTTGCCCAAAATGTTAACACCAAGTTAGTAAGACAGTGTTGAGAATCAAGAATCCTTAATTTCTGGGTTTCTGAATTAATCGGTACATTGACTATTTAAAGACCTTACTGAAATGAGCTATACTAATCCCAAATTTTGGTTATAATTTGGAAATTGTATTTTAAAGTAGCATTAACTCTCCCTTCAAGACGGGTTGGTACGATTGACTGACTAGCTATTTTAATTACTGAATGTAAGTTACATATATACAAGAAAAACTTCTCTCTGACAAAAGCATATTATATCTTGGCTCTTAGTGCTAACCAGATCAACTTTAATTTCACAGCTTGCTGCCAACAGCTGCCTTACGAAGACAGTACTCATAATAAATGAAATTTCACAAAAAAAGAGAAAATGAAAACTTCATTCCAGCTGGATTGAAAAGCAGTTGGAGCATTTCTATCCTGCATATAAAGCTGCCATCCACATAAACATTTCAAATTACTTTTTCATTTTTAATAATCAGGATCAGACCTTTTCTTATTATTGAGGCAAATGTGATATTAGAAACATACAATTTCATTCAAAGTCCATTATATATTGAATCCTGTCCAAAGCTAAGCAGTTGAAGTGTTTTGGAAGAAACTCGCCTTTTAGTTTCAGGTTTTCAGGTTTTTGACAACCTACTTGGAAAAGACCCTGAAATGAGCAGGCTGCTCTGGTGCCACTTAGTAGTGCTCAGAGGGACATTAGTTGCTAGTTAGGTTGCTCTTGGAGCTGTTGCTTGTGTACTGTTGAAAGCCCTGGAGCTGATGAGGGCTTGCCTGGACTACCAACGGGAATCTCAGTTAAATTATCACACAGCCTCTCCGCACATGGAAGAGATTAGTTCTCATAGCCACAAACAGAATGAATGCTTTGTACTTAGTACCATAATGTTAGCTCACACTGAAATACAGTGCCAGTAACCAACTCCTTTACCAATAAATTCACAGTTCTAATAACCATGTGTTTTTACAGCATCCTGATCCCAAAGGATCAAAGAAACATTGATTTATTTAGTTTTGAGTCCCATTCCCTGTTGTTCTCGCTCCTTCCCCTTGCTCCACATGAGCTCGAAAGAGCCATATATGAGATGAAACCCAACTGTTGTTGTATAGTCCACAGCAGGGAGGGACACTTCACAAAACCACAGAAAAGAACATTTTAGCCAGTAGAAATGACAGGAAGTGTTGTGGGCAGACAGAACACAAACACAAGAGCCTGCTTTGACCAAAAGTCTGTATCAACCTGTCTAAACTGCTATAAAGTTCTGTACTGATGATAAATGGTTTGAAAGCTTAGAAATTCAACATCTCAGTTGTTGTATAGAAAAATTTGAGACAGCTCTGATCTTTCCAAAACCTGATTTAGAATGCAACAGTGTTAGTTCCAGACAGTGAGGCAGAGAAGTGTCGATACAAGCATCTGATGAAGCAGGTACTCAGTCTGTAGAGGTGCCAGAAGCAGAAATGTTTTATCCTTCAGTTAGGAAAAGGTTAATGATGCTCAAAAGGAGCATTACTGCCCAGCTATTGGTAATGTGATCGTGTCACCAGACCTTGGTAAAGGCCCCTTGTCCTATGGCAAGCATGTGCTAAGACGTCACATAACATAAGTAGTAAGTAGTCCATGGCGGTTGTTTGGAAATACTCAAGGTATAAATCCTGAGTTGTAGGGCTGGTTGATGTTCCTCATCAAAGGACCAATCTAATATAAGAAGGTTTCTGAGAACTTGCGTTGACAAAACCATTTAGCAAGCAGTACTGAAATTACTTTACAAAAAGGTGGTTTATGGTTCAAGACAAGATTTGGTGGCAATTGTATTACAGCAGTAAATAGAGGTCCCAGCCTCACTCTGTATGTAGGCTCAACTAAAGTACTTCTTGCCTCAGACCTTTCTCATGACCAGCGAAGAATATGTGGAAAGCCAGCATGGACACAAGATACAAATTGCCATGACCAGGTCATTATTTTGTTAGGAAGTAAACCAAATATTTGAGTTTTGCCTCTGAATTACACAGTTTAGGGAAAGCTCAGTAATTCCTAATGGCTGAACACTATTTCTAGGCCTAGAAATCCTGCTTCTGACTTTAAAAGCTTTTTAAAAGAAGACCCTGTAGCTGAGTAGCTGCAACTTTCACTGTTTTCAATGTCTTTTGATCCCATCTTAGGCCAGTGTAATGAAATAGTTGTTGGTTGTATGAAGGTCAGAGGGTCTATCAGAACTGGCAATTGTTAAGGGAAAAGGAAATCAATACACTGAACAAAACCTCTGTCAGCAATTGGGGAGAATCGTTTTCTGGCATAATTCTTACTTCAGTATATTTATGCTGTTAAAGAATGTTGTCACCTGGAGCTTTGTCTGCTTGTTTATTGCTATCTAGGGTCTGTAAAGTAGAGATTGCAGCCAGTACTTGAAGCAGAAGAGTCAAAAAGTGTTGTGGGAAGAGAGGGAAAGATGGCATGTTTCTGTGTTCAAGAGCATGTTTCTTAGGGGTTTTTATGGAAAGGTCCAAAAACGTCTTTTGCAAAAACATCACTACTCTGTGTTTTTGTATATGGGAATTGGCTGAATTATGTCCATGTGCCTGCTCCTAGATGGAGAATATACGTTGGAAATACTTAAAAATTGGAATGATTGAATATCTAAAACTTTCTAAGTGTAATAGTTCTCCTGCATCCAACATATAGTGCAAACCTGGTTTTGACATTTGGTCTGTACTGTTCATAGGTCTTTCATATATGCAGAGGGATTTACTGCTTTGTAATCAAGCTGCTGAAGAAAAACATTGTCCTCCTGTTCACTAGGGATGACTGTAACAAATTAAAATGTTTTCCCATTAGCCTTCTCTACTTAGCTGAACCACTTAAAATTACTTTGGACTTTGCCCTTGTCTGACCTTGTCACCTTTGCGCAAACATTTCTGCTTCCAGGAGTGCAATGGTGGGTTCTAGAGCTTTACTCTGTGACTGAAGTTACTATTCATCTCAGGGTGGAAGCAGAATACCAAGGTGGACCTGGTTTGGAGTTAAAAGAAATACTTAGTTTTAAAAGCCTAATGCACTGCCTAACTTGCAGATGATCTCCGGCATAGTAGATTGCTGTTAGTGTTAGGAGCTGATTGCAGCCTGAGTGCACGCAGATATTTCAGTTAAGACTGCATGCTGATGAAGACAGGTTGTTTCGGGTTTAGGTTCGGGGTTTTTTTGCCTTTATTGCTCCTGTGAGGTTCTGTGGCAATAGTGGCCTTACCAGCTTGTGCTCAGAACTGTAGAGTTGAAATAACCAAATCTCTGAGGCTTGTCTGGGCACAGAAGTGTATTTAAACTAGTATATATGAAGTTCTTTCTCATTATCCTGCTTGTTAAATGCAACCAGAATTACATTGATTTACAAAGCAAACTGCAGGTTTAAAACTGGTGTTCTGTCAAACGTACAACTCTTGTTTTATAACTGACAGTGCCCAAGTGTTAAATGCTTACACATTAACCAGTTGTGCTAAAGTAAAAGAAACATGACAAGTTAGTAGACAGTATGTATGTATTCAGTTCTGGATTGTTATTTTTAGTTATGATAGGAACGGAAGGACTGGTTTTCTTACTGAGTTCTCACATCTTGTGTACTCCTGCCTGTTACTTCTCTTTGTATTCAGGTTCTAATTCAGATTTTATACTTCTTGCTGGCTTGGAGCAGTAACGTGGAGGTGATTTGAGATGGTCTCAATGCAGTGTCATAATCTGGAGAACCTTAGAGAAGGTGCCATGCTTGTAACAGTGCAGAGAAGTACATGGCATTACTGAATGGGATTCTTTGAAATATTACAATAAAATGAATGTACATTTGGAATGCATAGAGGAATAGTGATAGAATTAAGAAGGCTTTTAACAATATAGAAATTACATGTTTACTTGTAGAAGTCTGACCAGATTGACTTGTTCCTGAGCCAGGAAAGCGTGCAGGTCAGGCCCAGAGTGACCCCGTGTTTCTGGCATACAAGGTAGTTCAGATGTCTGACACTGGAGGCACTGCTAGTGGAAAATCCCCGTGGCTAACCTTGGGTATGTACAGCCTGATAGATGGCATGTTTATTAATGCCTACAAATTAATGCCTTATTTTATAGACAGTGAAACTGGATAGAGCTCCAACTGTGTCTCAGTACACCCATATTGGAGACAAGTAAATGCATGAGGGAAGGGCTAACTGCACCTTTTTGGAAACATGGCATGCATATGAGAAGGTAGCAATTCAAAAACAAACGCAAATGGCAGTCAGCAAGTAGATCTTGCAGTAACTTACTTTTATAGAAAGTAATTGCTAATGCCAGTCTATATAATTCAGAAACAGCTCCAAAACTGTCCTATAAATCCCTGCTATTCCAATTTTTAAGTATTTTTGTTAAGCAAGGGCTCACTTGTCAGAACAGAAAAGGCAGCCATAGGATTCTTGGCTGGTCATAGTGAAGATCTCACATCCTAAATATTTTCAGCTATCTGTGATTATTCCACATAAGTAAAAATAACTGATAGTCTGCATAAATTTGAATAAACACAAGGAAACCACAAGCTGACTGCAAATGTTGCTTGAAGGAGAAAAGTATATCCTGTATGTCATTGATTAGAGTAATCAAATCATAGCTGAGGGTACTTCGGTATCACTTAGTGTTTTCTGGTCAAGAGGATGGCTGGGACTGGGGTAATTTGTGAGGGTCATACAGGTTTCAGGTGAAATGTATAGGATAGGGAATATCTGCCCAAGAAATGTGAAAAATTACTGAAGTTTCTGAGACTATTTTTGGAACCTCTACTCATGTATTTTGGGCCACTACAGTGCCAAGGACAATATCATGAGCAGTTGAGGAAAAGAAACATGTTCTCCAGTTTTGCAGTTGCTGGTGTGCACTTGCATCTTGGGAGGAGAACAGACTAAGTGGGGTTTTTGCCCAGTGATGCTTGTTTCTCTTCCAAAGCACACTCTTGGCTTTTTGCTTATGAAAGTATGCAAGTATTCATAATCTGACCTTCTATATTATCTGTGTGTACATAACCTGCAATTCATTAAAGAAATCCTTGCTGCCTCTGCAGTGTCTGGGAGCACTGCATAGATGAGAGTGGTCTTAGCAGTTGGAAGAAGTTGCACACAAAACCACCAGCTTGAAAGAACTTATCACTGGTGAGAGAATAATCTCTGGCATTTCATAAATCAGCAGCAGTACTAACATGCTGTTTGGAGATTTGTATCACTAGCAAATTAATCATGTTCAGGAACACTCCTGTAGCAATGTTGGATGAGATGCTGTGCAATGCCTTTCTGCCAAATAAAGTGCAGAGAAAGGGGCCTGGGGGGTGGGAGGCAGAGAAACCAGGCTTAGCTTTCATATTACCACAGTGTTGTCCTTGATAGCAGTCTTTAAAAATGTTTAAACAAAGTCACAGTGAAAATCTTCCTAGCAGCTTGACTGATGCTATTGGCAGAATATGAGGAAGGAATGTTTTCTGCTTCTGGCATCGTGTCTTCAGAGGAAGCATCCACAGAAGTTTGCTCAGTTGCCTTCCAAACCTGTAACATCTCTGCCATCCTCCAGCCCTGGAGTGCAAATGATCATCAGGCTGATCTCACGTAAGGAAGAGTAGAGATGCAGTACTTTTGTAGGCCACAGGAAAACCCCATTTTGGAGTGAGAACTAAGCCTGAAGTTCTCCCCACCTGAGTACTCCTCTTGAAAAGCATAGAGTTTTAATTGGCACGAACTGAAAGGTTTGGTGTAACTGCAGGTAATTTTGCCAGCCTTTCTACAATATCACTTATGGTTATTCAGAGATTTATGTGGTATTCTTGTAACTGTTTTTTTTCCCTTGAATTCACCAAGCTTCAATTTTGAATTCTAAAATCAATTAGCAGTATTTCCCAGGCATTGCACTCCTGAATGCATACTTAGATTTAAGTTTCCACACAACTAAGGATAATGTTTATACCACTGATGTTATCTCCTCTTCCCTTTAAAAAATAAACATATACTGGGCGGGGGGGGGAAAAGATGTGTTGGACTATTAAATCATGCCAGTTCTCAGTTATTGGGTGTTGCCTGCAAATTCAGTGCTGTAGCAATGCTAAAGACCCAACAGAATCATTCTTCATGTAGATATTTGATAAACTTGTATATAGCCTTTATTTGGCTTTTTTTTTCTTTGACTGTACTTTTATATTAACCAAAACTGAATACTTCCACTAAGAAGGAATGCAACTAACTTTGGCAACCTGGAATCAAGAGAGTACTTCGCATATTACAGTACATCAGATTATTCCAGAGACCACCACTACTCATTTGTGTTCTGGTTTAAAACAAAATGTTAGTGACTCAACCCACAGTATAAAATCTGCTGTGTTTCAAGGCAGCTGTTAGATTAATTCTCTCAATTCTGCTGTGCCAGTGGGTGCCACCAAGTTCCAAATTTGAATTCTTTTTAATGCTTTGTAGAACACTGGGCACATTTTATAGAGCTGGGTAGGAGATATGCTATATTGTAGCTAATAAACTGCTCTTTTAAATATCCATGATTCAGCTGCTTGTATGGAAAAATGTATGCTTTGCATTGAGAAAAATCTTAACTCTTTCAGCTGTCAGTATCAAGCTGTTGATTTTAAAACTTTGAATTTTTGGTTTAGGTGTTTGTATGTGCTTTTCAAAGTGTTTTGTCCTATGTATTTACTGGCAAAGCGGTTTGTGACAGGACAGAGAAAAAGTTGCCTTTTGCAATTAGATGTTGTTAACCTTTTCCCCAACAAGCCAGAAACTTCAGTTCTTGTGGACAGTCTTGTGATGGAGGAAAGAGATACGGAATGTAATTCTAGCAGAAAGTTGTTTTGTTTGTTTATAATTTGTACTGAGAGTTTTTGTGATTTGTTTTCCTTGGTGGTTTCTGGTTTTGGGGTTTCGTTGTGTTTGGCTGGGGATTTTTTTCAATCCAGTGCACAGAAAGGAACAGGGATTGTTTTTCACTAGTGCTCCATAGCATTTCCAAAGGCTTTTCTCAGGCCCATGTTCCAGGAGCTTTTTAATTTCTATGTCACACATTCTTCTAGGTTTGTGTTACTTTCTCACTGATCTGTGTCTCAGCTTCCACTCTATTGACACATGCACTCTAAGGAGGCAGACCAGTTTTAGAGGGAGAGGTTCTGGTACAGGCTGTGGTCTTGCAGTTTAGCATCTTTGTTGCACTCATTTACTCTGCGGTATCTATTTCTGACAATGTACGCTGTTAACCTTCAGTAACTATGTTAGAAGTAAAAAATGTAGGATTTTAAGGCATCAGCAGGACCTCAATGCTAGCTATTGAAGAGGAGCTGAACTAAGCGAAGCTGGTTCTCTTAGTTGTGGCATTTCAATTCCATGCTTAAATTTGCAGCTGAACTGAGTGAATTCAATTGCTGGGCTCCTAAAGAATGGAAATCCTACAAGGAGGCACACAGGCAGTCTTTGTGATGACAGCCTGTAAAACCAGCAGCTGTCCAGGGGTTAGCAGATTGGTTATGCTTCATGTGAACCATGGCGGGACGTGTGCTAACAGAAGATGCACGACATACCTAGCACCTACTGCTTGAGGGTAGAAACAGACCAGCTGGAGCAGAATGACTGGGATAGAAGAGTTACACAGCCAAATGTGAATTAAAGGGAGAATTTAGCCATGCAAAACTTGGGTGTAGGAAGGAGGAGAGATATTATGTGGGCTAGGAGAGAATAGGAATGTGAGACTTACGCTTCTGTACTGACAACTGCAGGCAGTGTCTATTCTCTGCATTGGCAGAAAAGCAGAGAAAGGTTGTGAAGTAGTAAGGGAGTCAGAAATATAGTGGTTTAATGGCATTTTTAGTAGGTGGAAGGTTGCTTTCCTTTCTTTGGCATTTGTTTAGTTTTGTCTGTCATGCCCTTATGCTGACTTACCTGAGTGCAAAACATTAAATTCTGAGCTCAGCATGCTCAGAAGTGGAGAAATGCAGTAATCCCCACTTTACAGAGAAGGGAAATAGAGGCAAGCATTTTAAATACGAGTTGGCTTTGTAAAATACTCCAGTAACGGGAAACTTGTGGCTGACACAGAACTGAATCCAAGTCTCCTTAGTAAGAGCCTTAGCCACTGGACTGTGGCATCAAATTTGCCATTTCTGATAATTCCACTTGAGAAGAAAGTAATTTCTTTTTTCCTAATTGCAGTTTTATTGGTGTTAGTATGTTAGGTGCCTTTCTAGTAATTCAGGGAAATCGTGTAGTACTGTAATAATGTAATTTATTTGAGGTTTAACCTCCTTACTCCATATTTTGTTTTATTCCTGTACATGTGGTAGTAAAAGCCCCTTGGAATTAGGCATGGTCTCCTTTCTCCTTGTTTTTTTGCTCTAGTTACCAGCACTGCTTTTCTGGGGAAGAGAGAAGAGAGGTGAGCTGCTGCATTTCTTTTGGAAGCCAAGCACTGCATTCAGATAATTTGCACGGTTGATTTTTCTTGTTGGTAGCTTATTGCTGCAAACAGTGGGGCTCAGCAAGCCCATCTCTTCGTGCTGCTTATGAGTGAACTGGATGTATCTGTGCCATCATCCTGTAGTAGCTGGAGGAAGGAAATTATTTTGATTCTTTTGTCTGTTGTAGAAGTTAGTCCATAAAAGTGTCAGAAATAAATTGTGCTGAAGGTGGTGAGCTGAAGTTAATCCAATGTCAGGAAACACATCAGCTGTTGGAGCAGTCTGTTGGGCTGCTCTGTGGGTTCTGAAATGATGAGGGCCTTTGAAGTCCCACACGTGTGAGAGAAATTTTCCTTTAAGCTAGGGATATTGCAGATCAAATCTGAGTTTGAAGGTTAGGGCAGTTACCTCCTTAATGGCACATGTGTGCTTGTAACTCAAATATCCAAGAAGTTGAAGTTGGCTTTTACTTGCAGCTGGATTTCCTAATCTGTATTGATGATAAAATTCTTAGATTATTTGAATGAACTCTAGATAGCTGCCATTTTCTGTACCTACAAGAAATTTTCCTGAGCTGCCTTGCAGTCCTGTCAATGAAGTAGTCATCTCTGTTGCTGTCTTGGATTACAGCAGTCTTGTGCTTAGAGCAGTCCCCTGATCTGGCATTGTGCTTCAGCAGTTGCTGTTGACAAGCAGCCTCAGAGGTGAGTGAGCTGTGTTGCAAAGTAGCTTTTTGAGAGTTGGACTGGTGATCCCAAGGGCAAGTGGTATATAACATGATAGGAGAAAACTCCTCTTCGGTGAAACAAAGTAGGCTTTAAGATGCTAGTTCGGTCATTGAAGCTTCCAGTAAAAGATACTACGGTTTGTGGTCATTTGAAGGTTTCCTCTGGTTCCAGATTTGACAGTTTCATTTAAAGAATTTGAAGCCACCAGGGAAAAAGTTAGGTCAGAGTAATCAGACCCTATTTTTTCAGTTTGTTTGGTTTTGGTTTGGTGGGGGGGGGGGAGGGAGGAGCAAAAAGTCAGATTTTCATCTTTAAACCAATTCTTGCTTTTTGTCTGTGTCTAAAAAAGTTGCAACAGGAGGCTGTAACTTCTGTATGCGTCCACACACAAATACCATGTCGGATATCCCATTAGGAGTGCTTGTTGGTATTACTTATGGAATTGAGGATCAGATAAGTTGCTTGAAATCTGCTTTGAGTGTTCTTACATGTTTTAGTAGTAATCCGATTGGCAAAATGTTATGGCAGCGCATGGACTTCTGACTTTTAGCTGCTTAGTGAGGGTGGCTTCTTGTTTGAGAGTTGGTGCTTACAGAATTTTAAAATTTTGGGAAATTTGGGATGGAGTATGCAGTTTTTCTGCTAGGTAATGAATTTAAAACACCAAATCAATAGCAATTGAAAAATGCTGCAATTACGTGGCTGTCTAGTTGTCTGTGTGAAATAAGCTGGTGGCATCCAGTTGCTCCCTCCAGTTGCAGGGAGATGTCCACATCACAAATCATCAGATTTAAGCAGAGAAAATCGGCCCCTGCTATTTCAGTTCCAGCTGAGAGAGAGGGACACAGTGAGGAAAATTTGTGTTTCTCGTCTCTGTTCCATCTGTATTTAAAAAAGAAAAATGCCATCTCTTTCCAGAGCACTGCTCCAGCATCACTGAGTAGGAGCAAATTCCCTATTGGGAAACCATAATTGAAAAGTACTGGAAAGAGAAATGTGTTGAGACATATGTGTTCTTGTATGGATCAAGCATTTTTCTTTGAGTAATCCAGTGGAACTTGCAGTTGTGCACAGATATTCTACTGGCTAATGGGTAGCTGGCTGGTGGGGTTTGTAGGCTCAGTCTGGAATGATGGGCATTTGAAAGGCGCTGTTATGTTACACTTTGGTCCCTGCTACTGCCCTTAATTTTGACTGAGTAAAACTCTTCCGTTTTCATAGGTAAGTAGGTGCTAGATTAAGTGGTTGGCTAATCGGAGTCTTTGTTCCAGGAACAAAACCATGGTCTGTTTCAGCACTTTCACTGTTCTGTATGCTGTTCATGGCAGCAATGGCAAACCTTTTCGGGTCTGTCTGCCAAATTTATTGTAAAGATCCTGGTGTTTGGTGCCAACCCTAATCTCTCTTGGTGCCAAACTTGGCTCCAGTAGTGGTAGCTCTGCATTGTAAGTCTTGTGCAACAGTTGCATTACATCATGATGGAAGGAAGAAAAGGGATTTTAAGAATTCCAGTTATTCAAATGCAGTAGTCACAGGGGCAGAGGAAACAAGATGGAAAACAAAACTCCTGCAGTTCAAATGTCAATGTCCCTCTCTACTTTGGTATGTCATTGGAGGCCTGTTTAGTATCATAAAAATGACACTTTAAGGAAGTGTTGTCTTTATCAGCTCAGACTTCACAAAGTAAAACAAGGACACCTGTGTGAATAATATTATGCTGGTGCGTTTGTCATCTGGTATTTTCACTTCTGTGCTGCCCTGTAGCAGTGGCCAAATGGCAGGATCTCTTCAAAGGTGCTCCATATAACCCTTCCTTATTTGATAATATTCTCTGGTCACCCCAGTAAAAATCCCTTCCTTCTGTCTTGAAAACAAACCTGATGGTAGCAGCTTTGGGATCTTGGGTTCAGGTTAGCTTACACCTGGGGTTAAAGAGAAGCTTCAACCTGTTGTGACACCAGAACTCTTAAGAAATCAGAACTCAACTAAACCTAAAAACCTGAGAACCTAAAAAGTGAATCAGTCTGTCCCATTTGTTATTTCTGTTCTGCTATTTTAGCCTCATTTACAAATATCCACAGAAACAAAGCATTAATGGAATAAAAACCTAGGAAATGCCATGTGAACATTTGCTGTGAGTAAATTCTTTCTCCCAGTGACTGTTTCCACACTATGACTTGGCATGAGTGACAAATAACATGCAGTTACTGCTCAAGCATTGCTTTTGATTAGTTGTCTTTTTTCCTCCTAACATTCCCAAGATATGCAGCAATTACATTGTGTTACTTTGTTCACCACTGTTGTACTGTAGCTCTTTAAAATTAGAAGCCTGTTCCACTTAACTTTTATCTATAAACTGCCATCATCAGCCTGTCTTCTAGTTCAGAATATCCCTTTTTAATCTTTCAGTTAGTGATAGAGAAACAAAAAAAATTATAAGCTTTTGTTCCTGCTGATGAAATAACCAACTCTCACTACAGAAATAATATTTACCAGCAGAGTAACTCCTACCCAGTTCACGCAGATTCTTGAAGACCTTAACCTAAACAGTGACTTTTTCATGTGTTTTTAAAAGCATAGGGCAAGCTCAGTGCTGTAAAAATGCATATGTGGTATGCATTTGTAGTTACCAGTGATGGCAGCACAAACCTTTCTGTGTTTGTATGGGCAGATAAAAAACTACCACTTGCACATGGGGGTACTGAAGTTCCAGTAGCCAAGATCTGCTGCTGTTCAGAACTGCTTGCTTTGAAGTAAACTAAACCTTTAACAGCCCTATAATAGGGAATGGACAAGGGAGATGTGCTGTGTATGGCAAATGAGTTACTATTGGAGCTGGAAGTGAAAATCTTTGACTTCCTGACTGTAACCTCTAGAAAGCATTTGCTTCTTCAGAAAATTATTTGAGATCAGTAAGCATTATTAATAATCACACTTGATTTTTATTTTATTTAGAGTCAGAAGTGGGGGGAAAAGGATGGCTTTAATTATGTGAGTGAACAAGAGGAGGGCAGGATAACTTCTTGAAGTTCATGTGAGTGATAGCCTTTCTTCCAAGACCACCCTCTGCTCTCTTCAAACAATGAGAAAGGATTGTGACTAAGTGAATGTTAGAAGTTTTTAAATGTGACTTATTTAACCACAATATTTACTGAATCCAGATTGGTAACCTAACCTACTTCAAATCAAAACAGGGAAAGTGTATTGGAGTACAGTTGGGCTTCCCAATCCAGGAACAAATCAGCTGTACATTCAAGACATGCACTCAAAAAGCAGTGGTAATGAACAAGCACTTGTATTCATAGTACTCTTCATAGCAATTGCAGTAGTGTTGTGCAAGCTTTGCCTACAGTATTTATGAAGAAAAGTATATAAAGCAGGATCAAAAGGAGAGGAACACCTCTTCTTGCATTACTAGGTTTAACTAGTATGAAGATTATCCAGAAATCCAGTGTTGATCACAAATAGTCTAAACTTTGTGAAATGGTATTTCCATAAACCTTAGCACCGATGAAGCAATTTTATTCAGAAGTCCCATAAGTATATGTCACCATCATTTCTGTTTTATCGATAAGGAAAGCAAGGCAGAAGGGTTGAGGGGTGGCTTTTCCTAGTGAGAGCACATGGGCCTCTTGACTTTGGTATCAAATGTGTTGTCCCAGTTTTGCAGAAGCAGGACAAGAGAGTCCTTCCCACCCATGGTATTGAGCCTCAGTGAATCCATCATCCTAGCAGGCAAACTGCCTTTGGACCAGGCAGCACAACTTGTGTCCCACTGCTGCCACAGACATGCTCTATCAGCAGTTACGTTGGAATCACAAGTTCTGATTTAGTGATGCTTTAATTAATACCACAGCAAGGAAAATCCAAAATTAAAAAGCCCTAACCCGAAAATCTGTCAAGCAAGGAGAAACAATTGGGGAAGCCAACTTTGGTGGGGGTATTATAGTTTTTACTTTCCTCATTTGTAGTGAGGGACTACCATAATGACTTTATAAATGTGAGGTCTGGTTGGGACTCTGCTGAAATTCCAGACTGAGACCAGTTCAAAGCAGTGCAGGGTTTTCAGACACATTGTTACATTATATTATACTTCCAGTTTCTTAAGGAAGTATCTTCAGTTTTAGAGAGACCACAAACCGTTACATTTCCTCCTGGTATGGTGGACATCAGTTGCATGTAGGACAACGAAGCCAGTATTTGTGTTTTCCCTCATGAAGACACTTTACAAATAGACGAAACTGTATTAAAGATACGGCATTTGTTGCTTCTGGATCCTTGAGAATGAACTTTGGCTTATTCCTGCAGACAGATGAAGGGTGGAAAGGGAGAAGAAGAGAGTCCCAGTCAAAGAAAGATGCTTTCAACCGTCTACATATACAACAGACCTTCCTCTTTTCTGTCTTCTCTGGTCAGAGAAAGTCTGACTTGAGGGATTTAACCAAGGAAAGGGTACGTCATTCTCACTCCAGCCTCACCTGTACCGTTATGCTAGACATTTCCCTCACATCCAAGGTCTTTTTACTAACTTACATTTCATAGTTCTTTTCCCATAGCTCTTTTTTGAATTATTATTCCCTGAATGCTACTCCTTTACAGGCTGAGAATGGAGGCGCTGACACAGGCCTGTTATAAAGGAGCAGCCTTACCTTTCTCACTAGGTTGTTGCAGTCGTTGCAGGGCTCTGAGGGTTTTAAGAAGTAAATCAAAAGGGTGAAGAAATTCTCATAGTCTGGGAATGGAGATCTTTTGGACCAGATATGAGTGAGAGAACATGCCCTGAAGGACAGTGCTCGTGCCTCACCTCCTTCTTGGCTGTCTCATGTTCAGGATTGTCATTATTCATCGGCATGGATATTGATACTGTAATGGTGTAACGCACTTCACCTAAGGATTTCAGAGCACTTTCCAGCCCCTAAAACCAGCTTAATTGGCAGGTTAGACTGTATTTCCCATTTTATAGAGGCCTTAATGTAGTCCTGAGAAACTTGCCTAATCAGTTGGTGACAGAGTTTGGGAGCAAAACTAGAGCTGCAATCCTCAGTTGTCTCCTTTGACAACTACACGTGATGTAGCTGTGAAAGTAAATATGACTGGCGAAGATCTCCAGGCCAGTACAAACTGTGGGTTAATGCATGCTTGCCTCATACCCTGTTTAGCACAGTCCATGTCTCCTATCTGTCCATGAAATGATGCTTTTGTGGGACAGTGTTTGACATCATCTTGCCTGTGGACAATTTGGATGCAAATGTGCTTAAGACATGCAAGCACATTTTTCTAAAATCTCCTGCTGTTGATGTAGTGCTGTTGATGCAGTGTTGGTATCAGTGCTGTCTGACATGGTCCAGTCACAGGGGATGAAACAAAGTGCTTTCCATATTAAAGAACTTGGTAGAACCTGCTTTGTTTTACTTCAACATAAACTGCAGTCATAGGGAAAATTGTGTATTGTACCAGTTGATTTTTCACATAAACAGAAGATAAATGCTTATCCTGCAGTCTCTGTAAGGAGGGAGCACAAAGATCAGAAAGCACAGTGGGGGCACAGAGGACTCCTCAGAGAATCAGCTGAGCTACCAGGGGCAGGGTGGGAAGAAAACTCCAGGTTTTCTGAGCCTCAGACCTAAGCTTGTTCTCCTTTTTGTCTTGGCAGAACTGATTTGTTCTCGCAATGTCCTGTATGGGAACTGTTCCCATGTGAACATCACTCTTTCCTGCACACAATTACCTGTGCATTTTAAGAGCATTATCTCTCAAACATTGTGGGCAAGTATTTTCTAGTACATTCATTTTTCTGTAGGAAGTTCATGGATGATGCATCGCTACCCTTTGAATCAGGACTTGTTCTTTAGGATCTGGCTGGTATAAATGTTTATGGG
>JBCJKH010014237.1:0-36291 GCA_039877255.1 Loriculus beryllinus | reverse complement strand
CAGTTCTTGAAAGAAGGTGTGCATACTTAAAATAAAAATATACTCTGATATGTGTAGGTTATTTAAAATACAAAGGACTTCTTTCCTTGTTGTAACTTAAGTCTTAGCACAGCTGTGACATAGAAAATACACAACTTGTTATGTGCTGCTTCCCATACCGTAACTATGTTTGGTGAAACAGTTGCTGTCTGTATAGACTTAATTGTCTGCAGGAAAAAGTAAGAAGAGAAAACCCTTCTTCTCATGTAATAAAGGGAGAGGATGCTGCATCTTTAGTTATGAGACTAGCTTTGAACAATATGGGCCTAGTAAGGTCTGATAAGGGCAGTAATTTGTAACCTTGACTTCCTCTGTGATGAAAATTAATTACCATTCTAACGTTAAACACTTGCTGATCATAATCCTGTCCAGAGTGAAGATAAGAATAGGCAATTGCAAGAACGACTGGAACTGGCTGAGCAAAAGCTGCAGCAGACTTTGAGAAAAGCTGAGACTTTGCCAGAGGTGGAGGCTGAGCTCGCACAGAGAGTTGCAGCACTTTCGAAGGTGAGTCAGTTGGACAGTGTCCTCAAGACTCTTCTCCATTAGTGTCCTGCTACAACAAATCTGCTCTTAGTGTGGGTTTAATTACACTGTGGTTTTTGTGTTTTCAAAGTCAGATTGGACAGAGCCTTGGGTGACATGGTTTAGTGTGAGGTGTCTGTGACCGTGGCAGGGGGATTGGAACTGGATGACCTTAAGGTCCTTTCCAACCCTAACTATTCTATGATTCCATGATCTCCTAGCTAGTTCAGAAAATGCTTCTCCTTGCTTTGTGTTTTCTGTTCATCTCTGAACACACTCCAGTTTACTTTGCTTTTAACTTTTAAAAAGTAAATAGTCCTTTTTGGAACTTGAGGTGGCTTCCTGCTGCATGACGAAAATGTCTCTGAATTAGTATTTTGCTGCTTTTTGTTAAAATTCAGTCAATAATTACATAAAAACCTTCTAAAACAAGAACTGTTTCTGAAGGGGAACACTGAATTTCACTGTTAACCAAGTGAGGAATGTGGGGAGAGAGAGATGTAGCGGTACTCATTAATACTGAGATTTTTAGAAGGCTGCAAATGGAATAATGAAGTCTGAAGAATTATATGTAATAACTACAAATTAGCCTTTTCAAGCATGTGTGTGTTTCCTTTTAAAGTCTTAGTTTCATTTCTTTCCCTGTTATCTTTCCTGTCCCTAACTGGCTCTGTAGTCTGACCTTTTGTCTCCTGGGAACTCTGCTGCTAAAGATGCTAAACTATTGGAACTTACCACCAAGCTTAGGAAGGTAGAATTTGTATATTAGTCCTTGTTTCTGCTTGCTGCTTTCAGCTTTGTCATGATTACTAACAAAGGGTCATGTTGTTGAGGCTGGTGAGGAAAAGCTGAAAATGTGTTTATTTCAGTTTATTTTATTTTTAATTTTTGGGGGTATGAATAAACTTCTGCTGTTGCAAGCTCATTGCAAATAGGAGTTGATTCATGGTGCTCTAGGTGTGAGAGGCTTCATCATTTTGTTACTTATCATACGGACTCTTGCTAGGTTCTTTCAGTGACAGAAAGGCATCTGTTCTGCATTGTGTATTAGCATAAATGGCAGTTGCACAAAGTATGTTAGATATATTATTGTGTTTCCATGTTTCTATGCATTTGCAACCTTTTTATTTGTAGAACAAACAGATTCTAATATTGTTTTCAAATTGACAGGCTGAGGAGAGACATGGCAATATAGAGGAACGACTGAGACAGATGGAAGCACAGCTAGAAGAAAAGAATCAAGAACTGCAAAGGGTACCATGCATCTTTTTGGCAAAGTTGTAAAGCTGAGGGAAAGAATCTAATCCTCTTTTAGCTGTTTTTATTTCTCATCTTTAAAGGAAAGCCAGAGTTTAGGCTGGCTAATAGCTGGGAATGTTGAGCTGCTGAATTATGATGGCTAATCTTAGAGCTCAAGAAAAAGCTTAAAGTCTCCAATGTAAGTTTGTAAATATAGCTAGCAATTAGGTATTTCCAAACATACTTTCTGATGAAGAGACAAGTAAAAAAACTTGCCAATTAAATGACTGTGAAAAAATTGGATCCTAGCTTATAAATAGTGGAATTGGTTCTGAAATCTACTTTTCCTTGATTGTAAGCTCAGCTTTTCAAGCTTCTGATCTTTGAACAATTACTGAAGTCTTAAATGTCCCTTATACTCCCTTATGAAGTCACAGAGGTACATGCAGTGTTCCTTATTCCTTTGGAGAAATATTTCTATTAAAGAAAATGCATTTAGTTTAAAGCAAGCTCACTGTTTTTGCAGCCTGGAAGTTCTTATAGACATTGTAAATTACAAGTTATTTCAGTAGCTTTTATGTATCTTAGGCCAGACAGAGAGAGAAGATGAATGAAGAGCATAATAAACGGTTGTCAGAAACTGTTGATAAGCTTCTGTCTGAATCCAATGAAAGGCTCCAACTTCATCTCAAGGAAAGGATGGCTGCCTTGGAAGATAAGGTAACAAGTCACTTTCCAGCACATACTTTAAGTAGATGTTAATCGTAGTGTTTTGCAATGTGTCTGTAACTTCAGTAAAGAAATACTAAGTCCTTATCAATAAATAGTTCATGTTAAGGCTGTTTTCTACTACGGATTTTGAAAGCAGGTTCTTCAAACTCGTTTTCTAGAGGTTGTCCCTGGGCATTGTAACATTTCCTAGGTGGCTGGTGTGGAGTGCATAAATAAGCTCATCCAGTGTAATACAGGAAGTCTAAAGAATTAGGACTAGAACTTTGACCTTTTCAGTTCAGTTTTTTTCTATTTGCCACTACTCTTGTCTGTGCCAGTTAACCCTGAGTCATTGTGAGATTCTTGCAAGTTGAAATAGTCCTGCATTTTCTTCCCAGGTAGACCATTTTGAGACAGGCTGTATGAATATATGGATATTTCTTTCATGTATTGCCTTTAAGTTATATTCCCTTATTCTGCATCGAACAAGGTAGTATCTTCTAAAGTAGCACTTTTCTTGATGATGACCTTGAATTGATTTGTCTTGGATTAAAAAACCCCCAAAACACAACGTTTGTTTCTTTTACTGGAGAGTGAAATGACCATCTGGTCAATAAAAGCAAAGTGGCTTTTGTTTTAAAGTCATGTCAATAAAATGCTTCAGTTGCAATATATAACAATGTATTCAGACTTCTATTAGATGTTTGCTTTGTCTTGCATTCATGTCAACTCATTTCTCATTCCTAAAGCATCAGTCAGGTATCTGACATTTTATCTGACATGAATTCTTTACAGAATTCCAGGATTGTATTTCCCTGAGTTGATTATGAAGATAGTTTTTTGCCCTGGTTTTGTACCCTTGGACGTGAGCCATATCAGGTAGTGCAGAACAAATGTAGCTCCTATTGATTCTCAACATTTGAGTTAATGATAAAGGTTTTCATCTGACATCTAGAGCTCCAAACTTGTGGGGTTTTTTTTAGTTAACATCACTATTTTCAAGATCGCCAGCTGTTCCTAATACTTCAGAAATTCTTAGTATGGGCTTTGATATGGTGTCAACAAGGTTGTTCTATAATAGTCCTTACAAATTCAATATCTAAGAAATGGCTGCGTATATTCTTTACATGTGTGAATACTGTGTGTCTTAGGGTTGACCCTAACTCACCTTTACCTTCCAAACCTCAACTATGTTCATTAATAATGAGGAAAATGTAGTTGTCCTTCACTGTAACAGCTTCTAGGAAAGTTTTCTTGCTGTGGCTTCCAGCTCATTCTTTTATGATAAGTTGGGAAGAATGATGCAAGTAAAATTGTAAGAGTTCCTTCTGATCACTTTCCTGGAAGAATTCAGTTTCTGGTCTTTTTTTTTTTTTTTCCTGTAATGATTTGTTTGTATGAAACTATTTGCATCTTAAACATGTAATAATGATATTGCTTACCTTAAGGAAACGTGCTTAACAGAACTTTCTGGCAATTGTGGAAAAGGAAAAGTGAATGCTGCTTAATTCTCAGATTGATTCTTAGTCTGGTTTTGGAAACTGCTTTGAGTAGAGATTGTAGTATTCATAAGTATTTATATTTACTGGAGTTGTTCAGAAGTCATGGTATAACTGTAAAGATGACAGTTCTGGTGTTAACAAAGGTCCTTAAGTCAGGGAGTGTTGCAGTTCTGGAGATAGGATGCCTCCAAGAAATTACTGTGTGGTAGTTTTGTATGTCAGGTAAGTGAAAATAATATCAAAACCTAATGGTAACAGCCAGTAATGCCTTAGTAAGCATTCGGTGAATTACTTTGAATTAGTTTAGCTGCCTTGTTATTCCTTTGGTTGTTTTACTAGCTTTGTCAAACAGAGCTTCAAAAGATTGATATTAAGTTTTTATGGAACTCGTACTGTTACCAAAGCCATTTTTAGAGGGCTGTACACCTGGGACTATAAACCTCCAACTATAATCAAAGTGAAATGACAAAAGCAGTAAAGTATCTGTAATTTAAGATGCTTCTGTCTGTATAGTGGTGACTGATTTTTTTTTTTTAATTTTTTTTTGGTACTTGTCTTGCTTGTGGTTTAAGAGTGGAAAGCTGTAATAAATAATTTATGATACATTTTATTTTAGAATGCACTTCTTCGAGAAATTGAAAATGCAAAGAAACAAATAGAGGAACTTCAGCATGAAAAGGTAGAACATGTTTTTCTGATCTGTCATACTGGGAAGTAATTGCTGCATTGCTATATAGCAGGACCAGGTTTTAATTCCGCCATAAAACTTAACATTACCTGGTCTGTTTTAAAAGTAGGGAGCTGTTATTGCTCATGTTATGGTATTGTGTGCCTCAGCTTTATGATGATTTAATAGGTAATACATAATGCTTTACTCAGAGACATAACATACTTCTGAATATGTCAAGTGGCTGGAGATACTGGCAATTTGTCCAAGTTTGAAGATAGTGTAGAACTTTTGTACTGTTTTATGTATAAACTTGAACAGTTAAAAGATAAATGCTTTTAATATTGGGGATTTTCCGACCATTTTTTCCTTAAAGCATTGGATATCACGAGATGTTTGTTTGTCTGATAAAGCTTTAAGAGTTGGAGAGCCAGGGAGAGAAATCAGTGTTAGGTTTGGCTGTTCCTTTGCAATAGCACCTCTCTGGTGTTTCGCTTGTCATGGGACTGTCAAGTTCCCTTCTTGAGTAATAGTGGTGGGGCCTTTCATTCCTGTGTATCCTTAAGCAATGGGCAGTGGATTTTGTGGTCACACCGTCTGTTCTGAAATAATACTTGTTACTGCTTATTATATCACAGGTGTACTGCATCTCCCCAAATCACTCTAGTAAGTAGCTAGGCCATACTGTAGAGGCTGTGCTTCTGGATTAAAATGGAGAACACATTCAGAATATTTTGCAGAATGTGCTTTGTGTAGGCCAGCAGTTCTTATACAAGGCACAGATGTTCATCATCAGCCGCTTTTTATTACTCTTTTGTTTTTTTCCCATTCATTGGCTTTCTCTATTGTTAAATTTGGAGTTTCTAGAGCGTGTAAAACTGTCGAAGTCCAAGGTGAATGCATTTAGAACCTTTGTGCACAGAGCTAGAAAAATCTTCTTGTTTCATATTCAGTCAGTACTTTCACTTGTGTATGGTAAAGTTAGTAATATGTGAATTTTATTTGGTAACTGTTTTTAAAATATATATTGTCATTGCCTAAAGTCACAGTGTAGAGGCAGTAGAATTGCTCTTGGATACCCTTTTGTGATGATGCTGTATTGCTGTGGCAAAAATCACTTCTGTGTTTTACATCACTGAAGGATTATGTTTTAAAATCTGTGATTTCTGAATTTCATAGAAATGAGGTAAACCTCCTAAATGTTAGTTTATAAATCAGCATTTGACACAGATTTTTTTCTCCCCCAAGCATATTGTTATGTATTTTATCTATTTATTTTTACAGGATCAACTTGTAGTAAATGTTGAAACATTAAGGGCTGAAAATGACCAAGTGAGACTCAGAGCCACTTCACTTCACCATAGGTACCACCACTTAATTCTAATTGTTTTCTCTGATTTCTTCAGTCTCTTTGCTAAATGTAATTTTGTCTATTTTAACTGAAAATACTTAAGTCATAGCTATAAAACGGATTCTTTCTAGAGCATATAAAACAGGTTTTATACTGCTTAAAATTGATATTTGTGGGACAGGAGGAATGATTGGGTGATTGGTTGAGTTTGTTTTCCCCTTTCCCCTTACATTCATAAGGATAAAATGTTTCTTGGTGTTGTAGCCGACCTGATTTCAGATACCCAATGACACCTTCATCTGTGGCTGACAGTCACACAGACTCCTATGGCACCTCCTCAGTGTTAAGGCGTCCCCAGAAAGGACGTGTGGCAGCTCTCAGAGATGAGCCTTCAAAGGTAAGAGAACTCTGAAATGAAAATAAATATAATCCTTTGGCAAGATGATGCTGATCTATTGCAAGAAGATTTTAGAACAGGATTGCATAGCCATAATAATACTAATGATGGATTTTATAGCTCCTGTTTTACTACGTCATGCGAAGCTACCAGTCCTTTTATTTGTTAACAAGTAATAGCAAAATTATTATTTCAAACTCCAATTTGGTTTAGATATGATGAGCCTGTAAAATATCACTTGGAACAGTCCTGCTTTAGTGTCCATTCACTAATCCAAAATGTAACTTCTTTGGAAGCAATTTCAAGTTCCTTTCAGGACTTGTGATTTCTCATTACATAAGGCTGATTCCGAAATTCTCACCGGATTTGATAGCAAAATGCTACTGTAGTTTATGGTGCATATAGCCCAAGATATGTGACACGTACAGTTATTCAATGGGGATGCCCATTTTTACATTTCACTTCACTGTAACAGGCAAAGTTTTCTACATTACAGCTTTTTTTCTTTACATTTCTCTAAACATTGCTGTCTTGATGGATGCATTCAGCATGTAAGTTGGCTCTTAAAACTTATTTTACATATTGCAAACCAGCAAAATGTCATGGTTTTCCCATTTGAGTTTGGAGTTTTTCTTTTTTTTTTTTTTTTGTTCTTTTAGGTTCAAACTCTGAATGAGCAGGACTGGGAGCGAGCCCAGCAAGCAAGCGTGTTGGCAAATGTGGCCCAAGCATTTGAAAGTGATGTTGATGTATCTGATGTTGAGGATGATAGGGAAACTATATTCAGTTCAGTTGATCTGCTGTCACCAAGTGGTCAGGCTGATACTCAGACTTTGGCCATGATGCTTCAAGAACAGTTGGATGCCATCAACAAAGAGATTAGGTATGGTCTGCCTGCTGTTAGGGTTTTCATTAAAAATGAGTTTCTGTGACACTAGCAAATCCTTTTTGTGTGGTTACTTGGAAAATGATGGTTGTCCATTCGGTTTCCTAGAAAGGGGGCTGACCTGTTTATGGAAGCGATTGTGTGTTTTTAGTTTGAGAGAAACCCCTGCATGGTGATAACAGCAGGAGTGTTTACCACTTTTTTCCAATTGGATTAGTAGATTTTCAGTGTGTCTGTTTTGTCTGATAACTGCTGCTTCTTTCTAATGCCTGAGTCAGCCATTCTGTTCATATGGGTCTTGTTTGAATGTCATGTTCCTTTGAACCTTTTTTTCTTTTAGACTTATACAAGAAGAAAAGGAAAACACAGAGCAGCGTGCGGAGGAGATTGAGAGCAGAGTGGGTAGCGGAAGTTTGGATGCCCATGGCCGATTCCGGTCCATGAGCTCCATTCCTCCTCCCTATGCAAGTGGTTCACTTGCTGGTTCTTCCCCGCCTGGCAGCGGTCGCTCCACCCCAAGGCGGATTCCACATAGTCCAGCTCGTGAAGTGGACAGACTAGGTATCATGACGCTGGTAAGTATCCATTAACTTGGATTTTTTGGAAGTGTTCCTTGTCACTAGGAAATGGGTTGTTTTATATCCCATTCCTCTCCTTACTCAACTGTATTTTTCCTTTCTGTAGGTTTTCCTACTGCCTTCTTTCAGCTTCTATAAAAAGTGTAAGATACAGTTATAATGATTGGGAAAAAGGAAAAACGTTCAGAACTCAAGTGTATTATTTGGTCAACATCTCATGCCTAAGCATTCTGTTGTTCTGGTCTTTTTTCTGACTCCTCTTCCTAGAAGAAATAACATTTTCTTTTCAATCTCTGGTACAGCAATCACTTTCTCCTTCTGCTTTAAACTTTATTCCACCATTCTACTAAATATTGAGCTAAAAAGTTATTTACATATATTGCTTTAATCTTGATGACTGTGAAGGTATCATAGCTGTTGTTATGAGTGCTAGTGTCTTGTTTTAGCCTATAAAGTCTGGTAGGTAAAAGGAGTATCTGTTATACTTAGGAGCTGATGAAGTAGTAACTTATGCTTAGGAGTTCAGTGAGTAGAGAAGGATGCATCCCTGCTTTGACGTTCATATGACTGCTTAGAAAAATTCATCCTTCTAGGAGCTGCTTAATGCACAGAAACTTGTCTATAAAATGAAGGTGCAAGTAGTCTACTTTCTTGTTTTTCTGTGTTCAGCAAACCTCACAGTTTCTCCTATTTGAGATACCTGTAACCAAGATGCTCCTTAGTGAAGGGTATTTGTTTGCAAGCACTCTCCAGGAAAAGCTCCTTCTCTGATTTAGTTCTGTACACATCACCTTGTCTCCAGATTTGCTTATGCATTTGGAAGCGTACTTGTTGTATGTACAACACCATGCTTACTGCACCTTACTGTCTTGGATTACTGTACTTGTATCATGCCTAAATCATATCAATCAGTAGACAAGGAATGCTGCCTATCACTGTAAGACCAGGTGGACTGTAAATAACAGACTTGGCTCATGTAGGTCTCTTTATAGGATTATTTAAAAACAGGTGTTTTAGCTGACTACTTCTGTTGGCTTTTTAAAATGAATCTGTGCATATATCAAAAAGTCTATTCCTTTTCCATAAACAGGAATCGTTTCTCCTTTCTTGCATTTGAAGAAACATCACTGTATTATTTCTAGCTGTTTATCTAGGGTCAAGCACATTTCAGAATGTGGCGTGCTTTTTATTCTGCTGTTTCACAGTACTAAGTAGTTGAAGTACTTACCTTACAGAAAACCATATACAAATTGAAGTAGCTATTTCCATGGAAGCTAGATCAGAAAAATGTGTGTCTTGTGTTCAAATCTAACGTCACTGAAGAAGAGTAAACTGTAATTAAGTTCACTTTTGATCATAAGAATTGTGAATCAAAAGCATTTGATTTGTTATTTGCAGTTGTGTTTGTCTGGCAACTGATTAGTGAAAACTTCAAAACAGGAAGCTACTCTTCCAGTGCTACAGATAAGAGATTTCTAGAAACTCCTGGAATGGCTGTTACGAATTATAAGACTGAATGAGTTCTTGTGGGTTCTTTCTCACCCCTCCTCCCCCCTGGTGTTTTAATAGAAAGCTGTATTAGTTTCTGATTGTGTAGGCAAATTTGCTTAATGCTAACTGCAGTTAGCATTACTATAGCTGGTGTTAGGCAATTCAGTTACCTGAAACCCCCTGATGCTTATAAAGAATTATAAGGAATCAGCGTTATAAATTGTGAAGCCTACAGCTCTCTTGAACAGTTCCTGTTGTCATGCCATAGGGTAAACATTTTTATGGGTTATCAGAATTGATAGATAAAAGATCCAGCAAGGGGAAAATGAGCCTGCTGTGCTTTGTCTAAGAACTTGCAGGATTAGATGGTCTTTAAAGGTCCCTTCCAACCCAAACCCTTTTATAATTCTGTGAACTTACAATTTATTAACATAGTACTATATGGTTAGGTTCAACACAACTTTACATATTAATAGTTATGTATTAATAACTGCATATTCATGCTGCATAATGTAGCATGTATTCTAAATAAAAAATAAATAACATAATGCTGTATGTATTCTAAATAAAAATGCTTAAAAGTTGTCATTTGTGGGAGGAAGACAGCACAATATTCCTTCTTCTCCCAACTTCAAAGGGGACTGACTCTATTTTTGGTTACAATCCTTTGAAACAATTTGTTGCTAAATAGAATGATAACTATGAAGCAAATGATGTAAATTAAACTTTTGTCAGCATTGCTGATGTAACTCCAGCATGCTGCCTTGCTCTGTGCACTGGCGTTGCTGAGAAGTACCTATCTACCTAGGAAGAGAGATGCAGTGGCTGCTGAAGTGGATGGAGGGTAAAACAAAACTGGTGTCAGACTCTTGCTCAAACATTCCAGTCTTTAAATGTAGTAAAAAACCAGAATATTGTTACTGTATAGAAATCAGCTATTTGGGCACTCTGTCCTTCACAGTTATTAAAGTGTGGCTGGTTCTTTATGCAGTGTAGGAAACAACTGCAGAAATCACTAATGTGTGAGAAGGGAGTACTGCAGACAAGATACTAAGCCCGCTATAGCTACTATGTAGGTACTATCGTACAAGGCAGGTCCTTGACATATGACTGGAAATCCTCTCGCCTTTTAAATGCAACACCTTATGCCCCTCATGTACTTCTTTGTTTTTTTGCTGAAGACAATGCACATTTTGTGTGGTAATTTGCCTGTGGTAGCAATACATTTAAACATCTATATTATTTTTACTGTATTTTACAGTATATTTTACAGTATATTTTACGGTATTTACTGTATCTATTACAGTAGATAACCAACTGTAAGTCTTGCTTTATTTTTTTTTACTTCCTTTACCCCTCTTCAGGGATACATCTAAGTAATTTGTGATTCGAAGAGTACTTCATACTGTGGTATCACTGTGCCATTGCTGTAATTGCTGTTTATAGTCTCCCTAATACGTTTTTTCTGTACGAGTTGTTTCAGTCTGTGCTACAGTTTCCAATAAATACAGCTTTTCCAAATTTCTTTCCTTTGCATGCCTGTCAGCCTAGTGATTTAAGGAAACACCGTAGAAAGGTAAAAATCTTTAGTTTATTTACTGGTGTGCCTTCCTTCCCTGTTCCCAAACTCATTAATGGATAACAGGAACATAAAGAAAGCATTTGCAGGCTTGCTCTGTAATAAAGCAGCATTACGTGCACTTCAATATTAAATGTAAAATGTAAATCGTTTTGCCTAAAGTGTGGGTTTGTTGTGTGTGGTGTTTGTTTTTGGACTCCTGTGTTGCTTTCTGTTTGTAATCACTATTTTGCAGTCTTCATGAAACAGTATTTAACTTTAAAGATCTGTTGCTACGCACACAAGTAAGCCTAATTTCTATTACTCAAACTTTGAGATAAGCCACAGGTATGTAGAATCTGACTTCACAGAATTGGTCATCTTGCTGCTGAATTGTCTAAGCATGTAACAGTGAGAACTGAGATGCCTTCTTTCACAGGACTCTAGTTTTCTGTCTTTACATTTTGCTTAAACTGAAGTCAGGTGTATCAGTTTCATGGTGTTGAAGACATTACTTCAGTTCTTAGCCCTCTGAATAAAAGATGAGCGCTACTTGCTCATTTCACAAGCTAAGACTTAAATTGAATTGCTTGTCACTGAAGGCAACGGAAAACGCAGGAGAGTCAAATAGGCAACTGCAGAATGCTGAGAGCAAGAGTAATTCTTTAACACTGAAAAAATTTATTTTTCTTCTCTATATTTCATGTAGTGCTGATAATTGCATTTGTGGTTTGCATTTCCACCTAATCCCTCAAGTTTTCATTCATTTTCCATTAGTCTCCAGCTTCTAGAGAAGAGGTACGAGATGATAAAACTACAATAAAATGTGAGACATCACCACCTTCTTCACCTCGATCTTTGCGTTTGGACAGAGTCCAAAAAGGAGCTTTGCATACTGTGAGCCATGAAGATATCAGGGATATTAGAAAGTAAGTAACTGTGAATAAATCAGGCTTACCAGTGCCTTAATATTTCAGATCATCAGAAAAATTAATATTCAGAGCTGTTCAGCCTATGGGATTTTAGTCTGGATGTTGAAGTCTTTCTTAAAAGTAAAGAGTGTGAACACATAAATGGGTGGCTGTGTGACACAATAAGAATACAGGTTTTGTTAATGATCAGAAATGGCTTTATGTGAAGAATTCTTCTGGTACTCATGGTCTGCATTGTTTGCTTCATGTTTAGGAAATAGAAGATGTACAATTCCAGCTGTCTCTTTGAGGTTGGGATTTAGCTATGGACTTAGAAATAAATTGCAAAATTAGCATCATTTTAATTGAAAGATGTTCTTTTCAATGTGCTTAAGTATCTGGGGTGGATTCCACTCAAGTATTTCAAAGTTCCATTGTCCTCTCTGAGTTGCACTTTAAGCACTTCTATTTCTTAACTTAAATGACTTGTAGTTCTGTGCTATGGCACATAAACATTGTCCCTTTCTTGCATGATTTAGTTGTTTCCACTGCTTTTTCTATTTAGTGACGTGTTCCTTTTCATGACTCATTAGAAGCAGAAATCAGATGTCATTAGTGAGTTTGAGTTTTCATTAACTTGCACAGAAACCGTAACTTGCCTTTTACTATGTTATGTTAGTAGATTCGTTGTACATGTGGTCCTTCATGACTCCTTTCTTTTATGCAGTTCAACAGGCTCGCAAGATGGGCAAACAAGTAATCCTAGTAGCAGTAATAGTAGCCAAGATTCCCTTCATAAAGCCCCCAAGAAGAAGGGGATCAAATCCTCTATTGGCCGCTTGTTTGGCAAGAAAGAAAAGGGAAGACCTGGACAAACAAGCAAGGAAATGTTAGGACAAGGTTGGTTTGCCTTACTTTCATTATGATTCACATTAGGAGAGGGTGTGAAAGACTGTTATGATGTATGTGCGTACTTACGACATTATTTTGCTGCTGATGTGCAGTGTTTTTTGGAACTAGTGACACTGAATCTTCTGGTAGGTCCTTTTAGGACTGTAGGACGCAAGTTCAACTAGTTGGGTATTGCTGTCTTTTAGTTTCCAGGTTATTGAACCTTTTTGAACAGCTTGTTACAGCTTGTTTCGTGAAGCAAAAAATTCAGCTGTATCTCAGAAGTGAAAGAGGATTTTGTTGGTATTGACACCAACAGTCATCTTCACCCAAAGGAAATGCCTTGAAACAAATACAGCTGGCTTCGTAAATGCTATGATTTCCTTTCTCTCTTGTGTAATTCTTTGTGTAAAGCAATATTCTTGATGTTGACACCAACCATAAGTGATACGGGAATACTGAAAATTCATGTTACATGTGGTTGAAATGTGCGAGTCAATGTGCGACTCCAGATGGTTTTAGGCAGCACCTGTTTGAGTCTTACCAATCTGATTTTCACATTTTTATACACCATTTTGATGGGTATGTATTCAGCTAGAAAAAGGAGCAGTAGATGGGTTTGTAGGTTTAGCTTTGTATGTTTCTGAACCAGTAATATAACAAAAGATTAAATACTTCAGGAAAGCAGATGTGTTTGAGTTACAACTGGCCAAAACTGAGATAGTAACAAGACTGGTTTTTTGTTTGTTATTTTGTAGGGGGCATGGCAGAAGCTGATAGTTCCTCTCAGGATGCGTTAGGCCTCAGCAAGCTTGGAGGTCAGGCAGAAAAAAACAGGAAAATGCAGAAAAAGTAAGTACCAAATATTTGTCATTCTTTATTGTTAAGATACTGCTTTGTTTAAAAATGTTTTCTTTTTTGATTTGCTCTGTTTCCAACTATTTTTGCCTAGTATGGTGCTATGGCTAATAAGCCTCTGTAGACTTTTAGAATGGTTATTTCCAGAGCAATAATAACAGTAGCATAGATGATGCTAAGCTTGAAATGAATTTTGGTGCTGAATGCTTATGTTGAAATGTTGCGAGAAACAAACTTCAAGATAAAAGTGGACTCAAATCAAACCCATATCTGCATCTGTTTTATTTAATACCTGCTTTGAGTTTGATTCATTTGGATGTCCCAAAGTTGCCTTTGGCTGTTACTTGCTCCAGAGTGTGGAAAGTGTTGACAGAGTGAAAGCCTGAGGTGTTCTCTACAGACATCCTTCTGTGTGCATTTGCTGGTTCCTTTCTAGGTGGCTCTGAAAGTCTTTCCTTTAGTGTTGCAGCTGCTAACTGCTGCTCTGTTCAGTAATCTTTTCACTTCTGGTTGTCCTGACACTTTATTGTATTTTAACAGCTGGAATCTTTACTTGCACCATATAAGCCTGATTTCCTATTTTTGTCCCCCATAAATTGTGAATATTTCTCCTTTTTTATGGCACCTTTTGGATACAGAGTTAACTTTTCCTACTCATGAGAATTTTTTCAGTGTGTGTCCGAGAAAATCTCTAGTTCACTGTTTAACTTTTGGGTATCTATTGCACACTTTGTTGTTCTCAGACTTAGAAGGGGTGAAGCAAAGATTATAAGCATAGGTGGAAAATAGATATTGCTACTAGTAGAAGTCTTGCTGCTTATATGGTAATACAGGAAACACTCAAGTTTCTGTAAGTAGGATCAGGCATTCTTTGCATTTTTCCACTCAAAGCTGAGCCATTTACCTTGAACTTTTGTTGCTTCTGTTCTCTTCAGCTGCCTTTACTCTGTGTTGCAAAAGCTGACCAAGATCAGGCATATCTTGCTTTTTTACTTGCCTTCTGAAGACTGAACAGTGAATGTTGTCGTGTGCTCCTTTTCTCTTTGTGGGAGATTTCTTGCAGTACCTAAGTTCTATTAACAAATAAGAATAATGCCTGGTGACTGCTAATGCAAACCAGCAGTGTGTTGGTTTGGAAAGTTAGAATGGAATGTGGGTTTGTTTGTATAACTGAATGCACAGCTGTTTTCCTTCAAGCCCTTACACTGAAGGCAATCCTACATTATTATGATCTGGTATTTTCCCTTTTCTACAGAGCTTTAAAATCAGGCCACATCTTGGTTGGATAAATACTTTTAGGCTGGTCATACCTAAATAGGGGTAGGCCTGTTCTTGGAACAATATAGATCTTTCGAAATAGCAGGAATTAATGTCATTCTGTAATAAATCAATCTATGCTGTCTTGCTTTCATAAATGCAAAAAATGCAGTTGCAGTCATGAGTTTTCTTTGTTAACATTCTTCTGCATTTCAAAACTTACTGGTATTAAGTATACCTCATGGCTGCGTGTTGGTAGTTGCTTAGAAGGCAAATGTCTATATTGGACAAATGAAAACTTAAGAGTTTGAACTTGTCTTGCCTCCCTATTAAATATGAGTATGTTTTTATTCATAAAAATCTATCTGTGATTCAGGTATTTCAGTGAAAGTGGGTATGAAACAAGAAGCTCTCTTGATGAAGATATACATCATGTTTAATTACTCTTACTGCTGAGTGCAGCAGCAGGGCCCATTGAACTTCCATGAGAAGCTAATCCACCATTATAACAATTCCAGAGAAATACTTGAAAGCAGCTGTTTCAGATCCTTTGCTGCCTTCTTGAGGTGCTCATTATTAATAAGTGGTAAAGCTGCTCCGAATTGTTTTTCACTTTGATAGTGGAGCAGAGTGGGGTTGAAACAAATTCTGAAGGTTGACTGTTTGCTTATGAACTCCTGTATTCAGCAGAAAGAATTCCAGTTACCTGGATGCCTGGAACAGTGACAGCTAGTTCTGCTTAGTCTTCACTAATCCCTGTGTGCTTCCCTATCTTCCTGATTTCTGCACACAGACTAAAGGCAGTATTCAGTGTCTCTACTAACAAAAATCTATAGTTACAGAGCTAAATGGCAGTCTGTGTTAACTGTCTGGTTTTGTATGCCTTTGAGTTCACTTTAATCCTCGTTTTACGTTTTTCCTTCATTGTTTTATTTTCCTTTTGTTTACCATTTGATGTGGTAGTGCAAAATCAGGGTAAGTTTACACTTTTCTTAGGATGGTTGTGAAAGTCTGAGAGATCTCATTTGGATTTTTTAGCAATATATTAAAAGCTCTAACTTTCAAAAGAAGTCTAAGACACTAGATTCAAAAGAATTTATTGTGGAAAATGTGTTGCTGAAATAAATCCAGTGTCAATGCTCGTTCAATGTCTTGTCCTAATTTGCATGGTGTGTATTTCTATAGTGGAAATAATAAACCTTACTTAGAATGCATTTAGTTTTGTAATTTGGGTAGTGAAAGTTGTGTAGCAATGGTGGATATTTGTGGCAGTTCATTTAGAAGGTAGATATTTGTGTGAAACTGTTGTTCTTTGTTTAGTAAATCTAATTTGTTTTTAGTGTTTTGTTCATGCTGCTCATCATCTTTGTGAGCTATGCCATGGACAGTGTTTGCCCCAACTGTATTTGTGCTTTTCTGTGTACAACATAAACTTAATACTGCATTAGTCAAAAAGGAAAATCCCTAAATTTAAGATAACTCTCCTTAAAAAGATACACACAAAAGGTTTATTGCATCCCTGAGATCAGTATATAATAAGGATTCCACTTCTGCCTGAAGTTAGTCTATTTTCATCTCGTGTTTTGCTATGGCTGCCTTTCAGTTTTTACACTTTGCAGGTCAGTCATTCCCATCAATATCACTCTCTTGACCACCGCACAGCTCTGCTCTGAACTTCCTCCAAATCAGTTACTGTCAGTTCCATCCAAGAAATCTGGAATACGGCATTCCCCTTTGGCGACAAGTTCTGGATTTATCCATTCCCATGCTGTCTTAGCCCAGTGACAAAGTGTTGTTCTGGGCTGCTTTATTTTCCTTTTGGTGTTAGTGTATGCTTGCCTGCCAAAAGCTATTCTAAATACAAATACTTCATATGGTCTTTAAAGGGCCTTGTGTGTTCACATCTACATCAACCACCTGCAGTTTTGACATAGTTTCTCATCCCATATGACCACAATTTCTTTGTTCTCTACAGCTGGTGTTAGATGCCTTTTGAATGTGTCTAGCAAGTGTTCCCTCTTGCAGCAGCACATGTGGCCTTCTATTCCAAATGACATTTAGCCAACCTTTTATTAAGTCTGTAGACATCTATCCCTTCATTTTGTCACCTCAGAGTTAAACCAGTAGCCAGCTACTCCTTTGACATTCTTGTGTCCTTCACAATGTCAACTTTATACCATCTGCTAACACTGCCAGCATTACTACAGTACTTTTTTCCTCACAAAGATACAAGGCTGGATTTTGCATCCACTTATTAAATGGTATAATTGGATGGCCTGTGAAATTGTGTCAGATGTTCTTTACATAATCTGACCATGTATTGCTGGAATGCAGCAAGCTTCTTGACGAAGTTGGAAGGGAATTGTTGGAAAAGTGAAGTTCTCTGCTACAAGAGAAAAGCATTGATGCGTTATTGACAGAGGAAACATCAACTGCCTTTGAATTCCTCCTGTGAACTTTCAGTTTAATATTTTCCATGCAAGTGAATTTTCGAACCCTTCTTGCATATATATGTATTCTACAATTAATTTTCCACTTCATGGATGCATTCCTTTTTGGGTAATATTAGCATTAAGTTATCTCATAAACACTTTTTGTTTATTTCTATTTCTGCATGTTTGCCTCCATTACATAACACTTCCTTCCAGCTACACAGTTGTTTTCTGCATACAACACCACCACAAGTTTAAAGTTTGCATCATAACCCTATGTGTCTGATATAATCTCTGTATTACTCATCTCCAGATGACTTACTGTTTAATGGCTAACCTGAAGTAGGCAGCAAGACTATAAAACTACTACAAATGACATTGGAGGTCTCTGAACTCCATACAACCCTAAGTACCTTTATAAGCTGGGGGAGAGGCAGTGATTACCTATTCTTGTGGGGTCATCCTAGTCAGACCTGAGACCTCTTTGGGCATGTCTGTGTTCTTTTATCACTAGTGGTCCTCCCTCACTGTTCATAGTTGTGTTACTACAACCACCAGAAAGAAAAACTCCAATTTTGAAGTTAGACTGCTTGGGCAAAACATTGTGTTCCTTTCTGGCAAATACAGTATTAAGCATTTTATTCTGTTCTTATCAAGCAGTATTTTATTATATCTTATTAATTTTTTTTCTCATGTTTTAAATCTTTAAGCAGTAAAGTGAAGCAAAATTGATTGTGTTCAGGGGTGGTGATTTGTGGGATTAATGTAATGTGTTCTGCAGTAGCAGGAAAATGACTGATCCTTTATTCCTAATTTAGTAATATATGTATCTTTAAGTGTACAAATATGTATTAGCTTTTATAGTCTTCTCTTTGTTAGTGAAATCTAGCTATTGAGCTGCTCACTGCTGAACACTATTTCCACCTTAGTTGTTGTCTCTTTAAAATGGGTACATTAGAATGGTTATTTGTAATCAGTTGTCTGGCATTTCCTTCCTTCCTCCCTCCCCTCTTTTCATCCTTGGGCAGCACATTTAATTGGGCGAAGTATTGGGAAGCTCTTTTAGAGCTGTAGGAATTTATTGACATGCTGGTGGAGAAGTACTGTCTATTGATAAAACACTTGCTAGTAGATTTATTACTTCATTGATTATTTTTTATACTTAGTTATCAATATAACATAAGGATTCTAAGTATGCAGGCATGTCTGAGAAATGAATACTGCACATCCATTTTGTGCAGTAGGCACAGAAGGCACCTTAAATATGTTCTTTTCCAGACTTCATCCATTTTTTTGGAACAGATGTACCCAGGCAACGTTGTGTGCTTATACCCACAACACTAGTTTTTGTCTTTCGGTTTATCAAACAATTTTGGCAGCTATTTATAGGGTTCTTGTGAGCTTCCATTGTTTCTGTAAGCTGAATTGTCAATATTAAGGTTCAGCCTCTTCTGTGTCAGAATAACAAAGGAAATGGTGTCATCAAAAGAGATGAAAGCTCAGTTTCAGTACACAGCCTTTCAGAATACAATTGCCAAAGTGTGGTTCTCTGAATGTAATGGATGTCTGAAGCGGTGCCTGACAGGCTCACTGTTGCAGGCTGAAATTTGCCACATGAATAGTTATTGTCCCACTTTCCAGCCTCAGCGGCCTGATGGACGTTACCTTTTTGATGGTGTGGGTATCTGATGTACTCATACCTTTCCACAGGTTTCAAATCTGCATGTTGACTGCAAATGACTTCAGTTTGAACAGAAATTTGCAGTAATTGAGAATCTGACAAACAAGTCTGACGTCTTCCCTTTGTGTTGGCAGTGTTGGTTGGTTAGAGTGGCAGTAGCAGTTTCTGATACCAGTTTCTGAAAGGCAAGATCATGAGATTTCCTGTCCAGTTCAGTTTATATCACTACATAGTCCTTGAACATGTGCTGTAGCTGCTTTACTGGGTATATTGTATAAGGCTGAGAAAGAAAGAAAGCTAACTGTTGTTAAAAATATAGTAAATTAGATGCAGTGTTTAAATTGTAACATCTATTTACTCGTTCCTATTTATTACTAATAACTGTTCCTGTAATTGTAGGCATGAGTTGCTAGAGGAAGCCAGGAGACAAGGTTTGCCTTTTGCGCAATGGGATGGGCCTACTGTGGTAGTATGGTTGGAGGTAAGTGGTCCCTCCAAAAGAAATAAATACAAAATCAAAATCCACTTCTAAAGAATGTAACGCTTTGGAGCCAGGAATGTTTTCCAGATCCTTACTTCCTTTATTTATGTTCCAGCTGTGGGTCGGGATGCCAGCCTGGTACGTGGCTGCTTGCCGAGCAAATGTGAAAAGCGGTGCTATCATGTCAGCCTTGTCTGATACAGAAATACAGCGTGAAATTGGAATTAGTAACCCTCTGCACAGACTGAAGCTGAGGCTGGCCATTCAAGAAATCATGTCACTAACAAGTCCGTCTGCTCCTCCCACCTCAAGGACGGTAAGGAATGTGATGCAGCTTTACACATGGCATGAAACCATGGAGTTTCCAAGTATCCTACTGAGAACATGTAACTAAAAAGATTTGAACTTCCAAGTACGAATTTCAGGAAATGTTAAATTGTAGAGGAACACATTACTTACATTTAGGATGCTTATTTTTCATGGGTATCAAAGGAATAACCACCTTTTCTTAAGGGAAAGAAGAATTTGTATCAATGTAGGTATGTAATCCAAAACATTTAGAGTGTACGTTATTTGCCTCATCTTTTGGCCTCAGAAGAATTTGTAATACAGATGAAATATACATATGCATACAGAAATTAGTAAACTAGTTTGAGGCTCTTTTTAATCCATGAATAACAAGGCCGTTAACTCCAAATAATGATTCAGGCCACATAAACTAGGAGTCTACCTAACTCTCTATGCTCTAGTAAATTTAGACAGTGTGAATTTCCTGTCAGTCCAAAGTTACTTCTCTGGTACATACTGGACTACAAATGTGTTTTTCAGATTAGAGCAGTCATGTGTTTGCCCATTAATTACATCAGTGCAAGCTATTTATCACCTTCAGTGTTGTTAATATCTTGAAGAAAAGTGATCCATGTTAATAGGCTTTTGTTCCATGCCATTGCTTTCAATAGATGTACCTTTATTAAGACTTTAGAAACCATTGCTTTTACCCATGCCTGCTCCTTCGTGTACCGATTGCTTATATATTCTGCAACCTCTCCTCTTTGTTACTGCTTTCCTTTCACTGGATGGGATTGATTCCCTGTGGGGTCATATTAGACCACGGGAAATGTCTGGGTAACACATGAAGAAATGGAAAATCTTACAGCCACCCAACAAACGGTTAGTTTATGGTGTTGTCACTTCTTTTGCTTAGAGTGCTTTTGCCACCTTTTAAACACTTGAATCAAGTGCCTTTTGGTCTTCTTTTTTCTTTCTTCCTTTACTGAATGCATTAAAATTCTGGGTCATTGCTTCTTCTAATGACTAACCTCATAATCTGCATCTTGATATTTTTTTCCAGAAGAGGGAAGAAATCGGCATTGTTAAGATTGTAAACAACACTGTAAAATGAAGCTCTGATTTGATTTCTAGACAGTTGAATCATTTGTGCAGAAATCTTTTCTCTCTACAAAACTTTAATCAGTAGATGAGTGCACTATATATATATTTACAATGCATGATGCTTGCTTTATCTAGATGTTTTGGAATGCAGTAGACTTAGTTTTGCAGTGCACCTTTAACTTGGATCTCCGTACTAAACTTAAATACTAATATGTATGTATTCTTTTTGCTTTTCTAACCACATAACAGGAAGATGAGGAGGGAAGCTGGGCTCAGGTTGGAAACTTTATGTAATATTACAGATTATATGTAAACTGTCATGATAATTAGAGCATGAAAGAATCAGTTTTTCTTTTATAGCAGTTTAGTGATTTGGTGTGGCTTGGGAATTGGGATGGGGAAACTACAGGCTTGTCTCTGTATAAGATGTACTTGGAAGAGGCACTTTGATTTAAATATTTCAGTGTTTTCTAGAACTTCCAATGTTTGGTTCATCCCTTAAACTCTGTAAATTACTTTGTTACATAGTACATAATAAAAAGCTATGCATAAGGGGTTTTAATCATAGGATTGTTAGAGGGAAGAATATTCAAAGTCTTATAATTAGCTTTCCAAAATATTTATTTAGTTTATGAATTACCAAACCCTAGTTATTCTTTCTTGATAAGCATTATTGTATTCCATGTATTGAACATACAAGATCAGGTTTTAAAATTATTTCATTACATAAGTGTGGAAAGTTTTGTTGTGAGATAGCTCTGGGAAGCCAGAAGTCCAACAGGAATATCTGCTCTGTGCAGAATGTCCCAGCTCAACACAGCCACCATCACAGGTGTGCTACAAGACATACTGAACCTACACAGTTAAGCAGATTTCTGTGCACTAATTGTGTAATCCTCCTTGATTAATTGTTTTCCCTTAAAGTGGTGACAAATCCTAATTGTATTGTCAGGCATTAATATAGTTGAGTGTTTTGTACAGGGATATAAACAAAACACAGGATTTGCCTGTGACCCATATCTCTGGTATAGTATAGTCTCCTCTTGCTTGGCTGCTCTCCAGCTTAAACCTGTTTAAGTCGCATTAACTACATCTCAGATACTCATTTGCAGATTTTTAATGATAACTATCATAGCTTGTTTCCCTGTTACAAGAGTAACACGCACTTTCAGCCTGCTACCTAGTGATGACTTGGAGAAATGCATTTCTATGTGGCCTTGCTCCTTTCCAGAAGATGCTTCCTCTAGAGGAGAAATACAGCTTTTGACTTCTAATTGCACACTAAAAATGAATTATTACCTTTTAAATGCTGGGAAAAAAAGGAGCTGCTGGGTTTTGTTGCTCCAGGAAAGATTAGATGCATAGTAACAAACTTATTTTTAGAGGTTTTCCCAGAAAATGCCTGGTGATTTGCAGGTCAAAAATACAGTGAGATAAATGTATATATATATTTACTTATTATTTTTAGGATAAGGAGCAGGATTTGGAATCGCCTGTTCTTCAGCAGTGGCTTTTTATCAGTTTCTGAAAATAAATCCCCCCACAATTATTTTTTTTGATCTCTTGCATTTATATGGTAATGTGACAAATAAAATATCCTCTCCCTCCCCCCCTGTTTTCAAGAGACACTATTTTCAGCATCTAAAAGTGAAGTACTGGGACTCTTGCTATCAAAAAGGGGTAGATTACTCTATTTTTATTAGCTTTTGCATATTCATACCCTTCAACATGAAATGTAAGGCAGTTTTAACTTGATCTGAGTATCCAAACTTGCTTTTCTTCATCAGGATAACTTCTTTAGGAAACATATATTTTGATTTGCATACCTTTGCAAGCTAAGAATTAAATAAGCACAGTTTAACTTTTCTTTCTTTCAAGTTTTATGAAAAAGCTTGTCTCTTTTACTTCTCATTTTAATAAGCTTATTCCTTCATTTCTTAAAAATAGACGTTAGCATATGGTGATATGAACCATGAGTGGATTGGCAACGAATGGCTCCCTAGTCTGGGGCTCCCTCAGTATCGCAGCTATTTCATGGAGTGTCTTGTTGATGCTCGAATGCTGGATCACTTAACTAAAAAAGATCTGCGTGGGCAGCTTAAAATGGTGGACAGCTTTCACAGGTCAGTAGGTTTAAACTGGTGGCTTAACTTATAGTAAATGTTTCCCTTATCTCTAAATGCTTTCTTTGTTTCCTTTTCTAAACAGAAACAGTTTTCAGTGTGGAATTATGTGCCTACGAAGATTGAATTATGATCGGAAAGAACTTGAAAGGAAAAGAGAAGAAAGCCAGAAGGAAATCAAGGGTTAGTGCACTGACCTTGGTCTTATTCTAATGTGTTTTCACTGGTCTGCTTCAAAAATCTATTTATAAAATATCAAGTCATATACACAGGAGATGTGTCTGGATGCAGGCCCCAAACAGTGGCTCACGAAACACATTGCTAAATCCCTTGTGCAGAGATGTGCTACAAATGCAGGCATTTTTTAAACTCTCATTGCCCTGAAACTTGAAACAAAACTAAATGTTTTAAGAAAATGAGGGGGTTGAAAATGTTTTTGTTGTTTTTCCTTTTGTGGGAATTTGTTTGGGTCTTTTTGCATCTACATGATTTTTATTGTTGCTTGTGGCTACTGATTTATATTACCCAGCACTTGGAAAAAGTACTGAGGTGATGTAGGTGTTTATAACTTCCAGATTCAGGATTATTATGGAAGAAGGGATAAGGAAGAAGAAAAAGTAGGATGGGAATTCACAGTATTTTGTAAGACTTCCCATAGAAATTCTGCCCCCTGCCTAGTATCAGCACACTCTTCTGACATCTTAAACTAAAACATTAGGTTACCGTATACCCAAATTGCTTAGAAGTCCCTGTGTCTGCTCTTCCCCATTCCTTTTAAAGTGTTGGTACCTTTTGGTGGTTACTCTACTAATTGTGCCGGAGAACATTCCCGAGAGTCACAACTAACTGGCATGAAACAAGCATATGTTGTGGCTGGTAGGCCTTTTTTAGCCTCCTAAATGGTATTGACTGCATTTATTGCCTATAGGGAATTGCTCCTTGGAACATGTAACTCTTAAATTCCTCCTGGGAATTGCTTGGGGAAAATGCTAGTTGACACAAGCCAGAAACATGCGAAAGATTATCACAGCAGTTCAGTTGGTATAGGCATTCCTGAGTAGTGTAAAAAACCCCTACTTGTAAGGACAGACTTGTTGTTTGACATTTGGGTTGAACCTGTAAATACTGCTTTGTAATATTTTATCCTTCAAAAAATTCAAAAGGTGAGACTCTGTTGATGCTGAACTGTTACAGTATAAAATGCCTTCCAGCAGACTTCCAATATATTTAGTTGCCGCATATAATTTATGATTGTAGAAAAGTATAGTAGTAGGCATTATTAAATTGAACACCTTCATAACTTAAAAGTGGATTAGATGATAAAACTAATAAATAATGAAGATTTAAACAGTAATAACTAAAGCTTTCTGTTCAAATCCAGTATTGAAGTGCATGAGAAACTGCTATAAGATTTTACTTTTGAGCAGTATAATTTTGAATCTGCCTTGGGTGACATCCAAGTGCCTAAGTGGCTGTATAAATAGAAGATCCTGTGTTCACCATCTGCATGAATGCTATGCCCAGCTGAACTTCCCGTAACTGTGACTAGCCTCTGTCTAGGCAGAGGAGATGAGTGAGGACTGTTCCTTCTGGGTGTGAGGAAAACTACTGTATGGAAAGAATCATAGAATGGTTTGGGTTGGAAGGCACTTTAAAGCTCATCCAGATGCAACCATGGACAGGGACTCCTTTCACTAGAGCGGGTTGCTCCAAGCCCTGTCCAGCCTGGCCTTGAACACTGCCAGGGATGGGACAGTCACTGCATCTTTGGGCATCCTGTGCCATTGCTTCATCACCCTCACAGGGAAGAACTTCCTAATATCTAACCTAAATTTCTGCTCTTTCAGTTTAAAGCCATTCCCGTTTGTCTTATCAATGCATGCCCTTGTAAAAAGTCCCTCTCCAGATTTCTTGTAAGCTTCCTTTAGGTATTGGAAAACTGTTACAGTAATCTAACATGATCTAACACTGAATCGTGGAGTCTAAACATGAAGCTTTGTTGCCAATTCAGATCACTTCGTGCACACCAAAAAGGCAGGGGCAGATTAGATCACCACATAATTAAATAACAAAATTCCTTGGGGGCTACTGCTTAACAGCATTTATGACTGTGTATATGTGAAAATTAATCCCAACATGAGCACAGAGATCAGGAAAGGACTGTGGGTTTTTTGTTCAGGGAAGCTGTATTCTATGATTATAATTTGGATAATCCTTTTTTCTCCATAGATGTCCTTGTCTGGAGCAATGAAAGAATGATCCATTGGGTAGTGTCCATTGGTCTTAAAGAATATGCGAATAACCTTGTAGAGAGCGGAGTTCATGGTGCACTTGTGGCCTTAGATGAATCATTTGATTACAATGCGTTAGCTCTCCTATTACAAATACCCACGCAAAACACACAGGTAAGCAGGAAGTAGTTACTTTATGGCTGGTAGGATTTTTGTCCTCTCTGTGAGGTTAAAAATAGGGTTTTTTGCTTAGCTGACAGCATGTCTTTCTATTCCTGGCTCTAGAAACTTTAGAAATGGGAAGTTATCTGTTATCCTGTAAGATAAAAACAAAGGGCTGTGCTTTTCTTACTGTTTCCTAAGTGTTAATAACAGTTCTGGTTGATAAATTTCCTTTAACAGAAGATACTGTTTGAATATTTTCCCTGTAGCCCATTGTCACATTAGTGTAAAACTCACCAGTTTTGTTGTTTGCTGGTCTTTTGTTCTGAAATAAGGAAGTTTGAACCAGAGATCATGAACTTTGTCCCAACAAAGGGAAGGCAGAGAGCTGTTTAAGCCTTCCTTAAATTTTTAATAAGTTACAAATGAAATAGTAACTTTTCAAGTACTGAGTATGTTTATTAAACTGATAAGGTATTAAACAATGTGGGTTGTAGTAAGTTTTAACTATAGGTTACTAATTACTAGTCTTTGGGAATTGATTTCCATTTCTTTTATACTGTAAACTTCAGGCTCGTGCTGTTCTGGAGAGGGAATTTAATAACCTTCTTGCTGTGGGCACTGACAGAAGACTTGATGAAGTAAGTTACTTGAGCGGTTGACCTGTTTTATGATCCTGAGATCTTTATCAGAACTGCTAAGTGAAAGAATTCAGCTTGAACCTCTTTAAGCTATTGACAAAGAAGTAACAGAAACCTTAACTTGTAATTCTTTGTCTTTGAGAGTTTCTGAATGTGTCAGGTTTTGTGTATTTAGGTAAGATGAATTTAAATATGACAGTACTGAGATTTGCTTACAGGGTTAATAAGTAATAGGAACACTTTGGGCTGAATCCTCTTTTTCTATCTAAAATGTGGTAAAACTAGTGACCAGTGATGCCGATGGACAAGCTGTGACAAACTAGGTGTGAGACTTTTCTAGACCCTGTGAACCCGTAGCATAAAGGAGAGAGTATTATATTTTTAACGTTTTCAGTTATCAATGCTGTAACTCCATGAACAGTTACAAGCTGGTGTTAATTCCCCAAGAGAACCTTAACTGTGCTGCCTCTCCTCTGGCTCTCTTGCTCTAATGAGAGTTTGTGGTAGCACATGTAGGCAGAAGTGTTTCAGATTAAGTGGCAAAACCCTAATGTGGTCAACTAGATCAGAGAACCAGACCATTTATCTCAAACGTATGTGCAGGTATGAGGAAGAGGACAGGGAAAGACTGAAAGTGCTGGCATGAATGGCCTTTAGATCAAGTGAGGTGAAGCATACTTCAGTATGTTTATGAAGGAGGCTTCTACGACAGACCTTAATTAGTTTTGTATTCATCTTTTGCCAAATGGATTTGTTGTTGGCCTTCTGTATCACATCCTGACAGCTCTGTTCTCAGCATACATCTCTAGTAGATAGAGATACAGTTTTTACTAACATTATCAGAAAGCAGCTTAATAGTTTTCTAAGGTACTTTTCCTTAAGTGATTTCAAACTGCAAGAGAAGGAGCTTTGGGGGAACAGATGTTTGCTCTGCTCTAGCATCACAGGATGGTTTGATCACAGCAATCTCTTTAAATAATGTGGATACTTGTCTCTTCGTTCTACAAGGAGATAAAATTGGGTAAAATGCCATACAAAGGACTGAGCTGTTTCTAAAGGTGAAGTTGGCAAATGGAGATGCGTGATGGGTATATTTGCATTGACATAATACCTTCACTCTGAAAGACATTTTTTGGAAGTGGGACTTAAAGTATTCTATTTAGTAAGTGCTCTATTGTATTTCTGATGTGGAATATTACTTCAAAGATGCAGACGCATTAATGGGCAGAAAATGCACATGGGTAATTACATGTTAAGTTTACCCAAGTGCTTAAGCAAAAGACTTCAGAGCAATATAATATTTATGACACTTCCTTATTTCCCCCCATCACTTCCTGCAATCTGTGGCATGAGAAAGCACAATAGTGATATCATTATTCCTGTAAGTCAGAATTGAAGGTTAAAAGCAATTGTTCAGATTAAGCCTCTATTTGTTAGTGTTCCCAAAGCAGCTTTTACGATCTGCTCCACTCCTCATATCCCTGAAGAATGAGTGATGTGACACTTAGGAATAATTGCAAATCATGACATGCAAGCATTTGAAGTACAAAAGGTTTTTCTCAGTGTGCTAGGCCCATGAATTTCCTTAGTTATTGAGCTGAAGAGCCTACACTCTAGCAAATGAACACAGATTGGTGCAAATTAAGACCTCTGCTGCTGTTGCACCTGAACTGTTCTTCACATTAGCTCATTCAGTGGTGCTACATTTACTTAAGATTGTCATTAATCCTTTTAATGTCAGTAACAATCCTACTTTTTTGAATCATTATTGATGTTTATCAATGTAACAGGATGATGATAAGAGCTTTAGGAGAGCACCTTCATGGAGAAAGAAGTTTAGACCAAAGGACATAAGAGGTTTAGCTGCTGGATCAGCAGAGACTCTTCCTGCAAATTTCAGAGTTACAACTTCAATGTCTTCACCCTCTATGCAGCCAAAGAAGATGCAGATTGATGGTATTGCTTTTGTATTATTTTAAGCATGATGTGGTTTTTTGCTTGAGATTACAGGGGAATTAAGTTCAAATTACCTTTCTGCTGCATAAAAGCATCTGCCTTGTGCATGGTTGTATATGTAACATTGTGTTTAACCACAGGGTGCTTTATCATTTCAGGAAGTTCTACTAAATGTGGAGTTTCTTTTTGACTTCATTGGAATAATAAAATAAGATCTGTAGTTAAAAATACGTTTATTTTAAACTAGGAAAAAAAAAATGACATTTTAGTAGAAGTCTTTTAATCATGTGATGTGTAGTTTCCTAAGTAGCAGCAATTAGACCAATGTAAGACCCACTTCTGAAATGCAGTAAAATGCGTTCAACAATGATGTGACTAAACTCTCTTGGATAACTTTGAGGTTATTAAAACTTGAGTAAAAGTCCCCCCTGCAGTGACACTTAAGTACTGATCATACTTGAAGCCACTACTTCCTTTGTTGCTGTGTACTTAGTGATCTATATATGTGCCTGTGCAGAGACATATATTAAACCCCCCAAAAACCCAGCAGGAAGTGGAAGTTGATCAGCGGTCACATGAGGTATCTTGTCTGTTTAAAACCAGTCTCTTTAGTACCATGAGAATAAACTTTTACATGAACTTGCTTTATAAAACACAAGTAAAAATAAATGGAAAATGAGTTCAATTGGAACAGACAGGGTAAGAATTTCAGTGTAACCTGAGACTTGTCTTAGGTTCTGAAAACTGTAAGTAAAGCTCAAAGAAGGAACCTGTGCATCTGATGTTACTCTCTAAAATGTGAGATGTTTTAAATTAGCACTATCAATAGCAAAAATATTTTCCAGAATTTGTGGAAAATGCTGTCAATGAAAATAAGTCAAGTCTTTACCATCTAAAACTTTCTTCCTATGAGATATGTATATATTAAAAAGGCAAAACAGAAAAATATATAAAGTAGAAAATAAATCACTTGTAGAATTACCTTTGCCAGGTTTTGTGGGCTAGCTGGCAGGCAGACATGTTTAGAATTCCTTTTGTTAGCCACTGAACTACATGTGGTTAACATAGGAACTGTAAAATGCGTTCTGCTTTTCTAACTTGTAACCTTAGTGAGTACCTTAGCTGTGATCACATTGCTGTGAATGGGTTGTTTTTGAAAACTAACATGCATGCTGTGTTCTGCATGTCTTCCTGTGCTTCTGGAAATAGGCAGTGTATCAGGAACACAAAGATTGGATTCTGCTACAGTAAGGACCTACTCCTGTTAAAGCCTTCTCCTGGTGAGTAAAGTTGATAGATATAATGGTAAACCAGCTGTTTATGAAATAAAATGTCAGGTATTTTAATACAGTGAATTTACACACTTGATACTGGTTTCAAGTTTTCCACATAGATTGTTACATTGAAAACTTGTAGCTTATTTGCTATAAGGAGAACTATGAGTGTTTAAATATTTACTTTTGTAAACATATTATTTTGAGGTTTTTTTTGAACAGCTTCAGAAAGGACCCACGGCAAACAGCTATGTAGAAAGTGTTGAAATCAAAGGTTGGGTGGAACAGCTTGTGAAAGTGGAGAGGAGGGAAGAGGACTAAATTAGGCATATAAAGGAAAGAGTTTATTGTGTGACACTGCAGTTGAGATTATTGATCTTTTAGAGTCCTTGGTCAAAGTTACCCCACTACAACATATTTCAATACTGAATTGTTAATAGGGGTAACTCCATAGTTGTCCAAGTCTTGGATTCACTGTGGTTGCTTAGGCTGGCTGGTTGGATTTAGCTACCTGCAGCCTAAATTTGGGTAGCTGTGAGCAGTGCTGACACTAAGAAAGGAGATAGATAATGCAAGAGGGTTGTAGCACAAAATACATGTATTTTGGCTTATGAAAGATATATATTACTCCAGGATTTGATACAGCATCTCTGCTGTATTTTCTCATGGAACAGTATTTCTCTCATTTTGCAAAGAAGTCTGGAAACTAATTTTTTTATTTTTATACTATATTGGATTTTTTTTAAGAAGTTAAAATCTTGCCCTCATTAGTTGGTATTTTCCATGAGCTATAAATTGCCTGTCTCTTCTGCTTACAGCTTCTTTCCTTTCCTCTCACCAGTAATATCTCTAGCAGCTCGTATACTTCAGTACACAAGTTCCGAACTTTTTTGCATATATAAATTCAGCTCTAAAGAGCTCTTACGTATGAAGTGTTGAGAAGGGAAAGTCTTGCACATAGCAGCTGGGATCATGTGGCTCTGTCAGTTCATAATCTTGTCTCAGAGGCTATCTTAAATTCCTTTTAGTTTCAAGACATTGAAGTTTGAAGTCTTTCTCTCCCCCAGATTTTCCCCAGTGTTACAGGATTTTCTATAGTCAGATGACCTAGGATAAAAATCTGGGGAGAGGAAGTACTTGACCTTAAGTGATTTACTTTTGCATTGCAACTGAAGGTATCAGAAGGCAGTAAGACTGTATTTATCATGGCATGGCAATAATTCAATGCATGTTTGCTACACTGCAGAGCTGTTTTTGAGAAACTTGGAGGGAAATGTGTTTAAAAACCTGCTAATGGATTATTTTGTGTTCTTTTTGTGTGTTTTTTGTTTCTTTTTTTACAGTTTACCCACACTATTTCTACCGGTGATATGCAGCATTTGGAACCCTTAAGCTGTTAATACTTGTTAAATGGACACTTGGAGATATTTTATTACAGAGTTTTTAATTAGCAAATAAATTCATGAGTACTATAGAGAAAATATTTTAGAATCTAAATGTTTCTTATATTTATGTGACTTCTCATTTATATAGTTACTTACTTTTTTCTGTTTCTATTCAGTCTACAAATCAAATCATTGCTGATTTTTTTTATTCTAAGTTTAGTCTTTCCAACTGAATGTACTGTAATGCTTGTATGTATATGCCCCTATAAGTAATATAGGGTTTTTGTAAATGATGCAGTTACTGTAATTATCATTGTTTTTTAATAATGAAACTGAAGGTGAAAAGGGTTTTAATACCTTTGTAAAAGTATCATGACAGTATATATTTTGTCTTTTTGAACTGTTAGCTTAGCTCTGAAAACAAGTCCAGCTTTTTTTCAGGTAAGCCTATATTGTCGTTGGAGTTATGGTACATGATGGTTCTTCTTTTCAGAACTGTACCTTTCCACAAAGAGGATTTGTCCAGTAGTGGAAATCTGTCTTTATTTAAAATGTAACTTGTTTTAAAAGCTGGGAGGAACTATAACACTACGGAACACATTTTAAAAGTCATTGACTCGGTCATAACACTCTCTGGTGTACTTGTGTAGCGTATGTTCATGGTGACTGAAGACAAGCCATAAACCAAGGACTCTTTGTTTTTATTTTTCCTTAACCAAGGAAGATAGACTTCATAATAATTCCTGGTTGTAATCCACAAGTCACAGAGAGTTTTTGTCCTAGATCTTTTTGATTTAAAACACTTGTGGAAAGATGCTCTTGACATTAGTTTTAATGGACCAATCCTTGAAGCACTGCAGTTTCATGTCAATGAGTAGTGGAAGATGGAAGGTACAAGGAGCTGAAAACTAAAGCAGTGCAACTTCTAATAAAGGCCTTACTTTTCTTATGTAAGTCATCATTTGTGTTTTGTAAACTTCTGAAGAGTTGTCTGGACTTTAATTTTGATGGCTGTAGCCATTTTGGACTGCATTGAGTAGAAAATGTATCCAACACTTGTAAATGGCATATTAAAAAGCCAGCAAGAATCTGTTCAGATGGTGCATTATTTATTATGCAACAGTATATATAGCATGTCTTTTATTCTTGTTTGTTTTCCACTTTTAACTCGCTTGTAAAACTGAAATCCATTGTTACTGTTCTGTTTTTTCTATTAATCTTTTGTGTATTTTCAGATTATGTAACAATATGTACAGTCTACTTTTGAACTATTTTTATCACAGTATTATTTATTGCTTTCTTTCAATAAAGTACTGATGCATTTTCCACTGCCAATAAAACACTATTGAAAAGCTAAGATCTAATTATATGCAGGTAGATACCTTTTCAGTGAGTGGATATTGTCAATAAAGCATCTTAATGATTGTTTGCTGCCCTGTAGATCTCGTTTCTCTCCAGTAGAGAAATGTTCTGTTAGATGTGACATTTTCTTTGGAATTGTTAAAGCTCATGTGTGTTAAATACTTTTGAAAAGCACTTTTCCAAAGAAAACTGCTCTGTTGCATACTTCTACTTGTTAGTTAGAGCTATGATTTACTATTAAGTATCACACAACTTCAGTGTGTTCAGGTCCACATGATGAAGATTAAAGTACTGTTCTATATAGGAGCAACAGTTGCTTTGTTAATAAAATGAGATTATGATCATAATGATATTGGGAGAGAAACATAGGAGTCAAGGGAACCGGTACAAAATTGGGTCACAATAGGGCTGCTTATGTCAATTTTAATATATTTGTAAACCATTTCTTGTATAGAAAAGAAGACAGAAGGATAAAGTCACAGAATAATGGAAGCAGTAGAGAAGCATATTTCATCATGTCCTCTATATCAACAGCAGGATGTGGAATGCATGGAATGGAGAAACATTGTGATTGATGCTTTAAACATTGTTCGATAACCATCTCTGTTTGTCTAGCTTGTCTCTATGAGTTGCTATCTATCTGATCATTTGCAGTTGCTTTTTATATTCTCAGAGAATCTATCTTTCTAGAAAAAGCTAAAATGAAACTGCAGAAGGAGATCCTGACTCGCTGTTAAGAAAAAGATTGCATAGACGTTTCTGGTCACTGATGTGATAGTAGGTGTTCGAAGTCATGTATTGTTGCTTCTCGAGAGTGAAAACGATGCGGAATAGACTTGTAAAATGTGAAAAGAAAATATGTTTATTATTTTAAGGCTGTAAAACCTTAACTGTTACGGAACAATGGAATTGATATGAGAGGTAGAATAAATGAGTGAAATAGAAAAGCTTTCACGAACTGGCAAAACAGTGTGTTGACTTCCTTCTGAATTATACAGCAAAGTTTTATCTTAAGAGAAATCTGGAAAACCACTTCTGGCTCAGTTTTAATAGCCTCCCCTCCCTCCTGAAAAGAAAAACATGCAAATGCATGTGTAGAAGCCATATGGGTGTGTTACAGTAATGTTTAAATAAAGGTTGGTTAAATATAACTTCTTGTAAATTGCCAAATTTCTTTAGTTAAGAGAGCTATCAAAGTATGCATTTAATCTGCAATGAAGAGGTGGTAGAATTATCTCAACTTTAAACTTGTGATATTTTTGCATGTTCAGAGGGCAGGGGAATCTCAAAACAGATGTTATAACTTACTTCATCTTTCCTCTTTCAAGCTTGATGTAGGAGTAAGACACTGCTCTTGCAGTGTTTCATGGACAGTAGTGCATTATCATGGCAGAGCTCAGAGCGGAGATTACGTGAAGTAGTTCAAAGCAGACCGTGAGCTTGGAACTGGGGAGACCTAAACTTGGGAAGGAGGGAGGGGCAGCAGCATTAATTTTCAGGTAAATAAGAATTGACCCACAGTTATGTTTGAGAGGTGATCTTTCCTTGAAACTAAAAAGTTGCTTTGCCTTTAAAAAGAACATGAATTTTCACTTCCTGGTAATGCCATTTTCATGGTTGTGCTTTAGGTGCACTGCTTACCCTTAAGGTTGTGTATTTCACTAAGTTCATTTTTTAAGTAATTTTTGCCAAAAAGGTAGGTGTAGTCTAATTTAAGTAGCAGCATTTTGTGGGCTTATAAGGCATGAATGAGAAGTGATACGTAAATGTGGTTAGTATTTCTTCCTGTAATCAGAGGGACAGAGGAAGACTCCCCGGCACCAGAATGCCGAAAGGAACGAGGTTCTCTGATCCTGCTTTCTCCTCTAGCAGAACTAAGTTTACCCTATATTTTAAATATGCCATACTCAATTTACCCTATCCTTAACGCAGAAAAACACAATAATTGAGCCTATTTACACTGTGACCTGACTGTGCTTGGCTTTAGGGGTCTGGAGGCAGCTGTCCCACCAAGAATGGGAATTACTTGTGAGTTGTATTCCTCTCTCCAAAACTTAATAGAACTGTTTGCCTGGGTTTCTTTATCTTACCCATTATTACTGTTTGAATTTGTGTATTTACTTGTAATGTTTTTCATGAGGAATGTCAGGCTTTGGGGTCTGTTTCCCTGGCAATAAAACAGTGGGAGAACTCCTCCTAAAGTGTTAAAGCTGCAGTTGAAAACCTGTTTGCTTCTCTTTCTTACTATCTGTTTAATTTAGATAGCTCAGGAACAGTCAGGTGTGAATCTTTTGTTCACTGACAGATCCAAACCCCTCAAGATGATGCAATCGCAATGATGGTGCAGAAGTAAGTATTAATATTTAACAAGAGAGAGCCAAAACCGCCCGTTTCAAGCTGTACTCAATTTGCTGTAGCCATTTTTAGAGTCCTGACGGTGCATTTTTGATGGGGTAGTGCTTGGACAAAGCGTTTTTAAAACCTAGGGAGAGGATACATTATAGATATTATACATTATACATTACACGTTATAAGTATACAATATATAAGAATATATATTATAAGCATATATATATATATTCCCCTCTCATCTCCTCCCGTTTCCCGTCCATGGCTCCCAGCCGTGCTGTAGCTCCCGCCGCTCTCCCCGCCCGTCCCGCAGCCGCGGCCCCCGCCGGGGCGGTGTTACAGGGACGCCGGGGCGGGTCCCAATCCCACCTGGAGCCGCCCCGCCGTGCGGGAAGAGGAAGTGGGAGCTCGGGAGGAGCGGAAATTGCAGCAGCCGCCGCCGCCAGCCTGGGCAGCACCGGCGGGGAGCCAGGGCACCAGCGGCCGCAGGAGGAGGTGGCAGCGGGTGGCAGCGTAAGTGCGGCGGGGATGGGCCGCGGGGGTCCCCGGCTCGCTTTGCCGCCGGTGGAGCGGGGAGGCCCCGGCCGTACCCACACACCCCTTGTGCCCGGGGTGCGGAGCGACGGGGGCGGCTTCGTTGGGCCGGGCGAGGGCTGAGGCGGCCAGGGTGGGGTCGGGGTTTGGGGGGCGCCGCCCGGCCCGGCCCGGCCCGGCCGTCCTGAGGGGAGCTGAGGCGGGCGGAGGAGGAAAGGCCGAGCCCTGGGGGTACGTGGCTGCTGTTCTTTTGTTGTTTTAAACTCCATGAAGCTGCTCAGAGATAAACCCCCCCTTGAAAGAAGATAAAGCCGTCTGCTGAGGGCTTAGGGGGCATGGTGAGGAGGTAACGTACGGCATGGCCAGTCAAAGTCGGGTTGAGGAGGTTGTTGCGCCCTCGGGAAGGAGACCAGTCTCCGTCAGTGTCCCAGGGGAATGGCAGCCAGGGGTCCAGGATAACAGCGAGGTGATCCATGGAGCCTTTGCATCGACCTAGAGCTGCTGCTGGTTTCTCTTGGCTTGCAGTGCTGTGTCTGGGTTTATAAGCGTCGGTATTCCCCTTTGTTCCTTCAGGAGTTTGTCGTAGGCCCTGGGGAAGAGTGGAGTTCCCGAGCTAAAGGTGCTGGGTATAGGGTAGTGGTTAGTCATAACAGTGGTGAGGGGCAGAGCTGGCCAGATAAACTCAAAGCATATATTTAGTCTGACTTTGAGCCGTAGTGTTTTCCTTTTCCCTCAGAAATACGACCATGTGAGCCAGTGACTCATAAAGAGATCATATTTCTCCCCATTTTGCTTTAGAAGAGATGCTGGAATAGCAAGCTGCTACAGAAACCAGGCTTATTCCAGTTAGCTCCCCACCAGCAATCGGAGAGGTCTTGACTGGGATTCCTTGTTACTAAGCTGCTCATCTCTCTTTTGTAATTAACATTGGTAATTAGAATGCAGGGTTGAGTGTGGAAAGATGTTGGCGTTCATGTGCATAATTTAGGGGAGAAACGTGGATTCTGGATTTTGTAAGGGTATACATGTGAAATCCTTGTTTCCTTATTGTTTGGGAGAGTGTGAGGGGGAAGCAAATCTAGATTTCTAGATCTCGAAGATGTAGCTTTTGTTCTTTCGAATGCTTGAATGCAGCTGAACGTGTAAAGCAAACTTAAACAATCAGGTAAATGCATGAACCAGGTTGTCTTTTCATCAAATACGGAGTAACTGTGTACACCTGCACTTCAGCTCTTGTCGCCTGAATTCCATTTCTAAACGAATTGCAGAGCATGCAGCATGGTGGAGCACAGGGGGAAGGGTACAAATCCCTCTTAGGTTTGGTTACAGAGGTAGAACTTGCACCTCACATTGAGCTTCATTGTTGAGCTGGCTTGGTTCTGCTTTCCAGTGCTTTAGTTTTGTGAGAGATTTGATTTAATGAAGGC
>JBCJKH010014235.1:8674-22360 GCA_039877255.1 Loriculus beryllinus | reverse complement strand
TGCAATATATGTAGACAAAGATAAACTTTCAGGCTTTTATAAAAACTTGTGAAAGCTACCATATTTCCTAAGAGCTTTCCAATAGAAGAGAGTAGAAGTTCCTAGAAAGGTGTTCTCCGTAGATTTTTCTCACCTTTAAAATTCACCACTACCTTGCACAAAATCACCAAGGGAAAAAGGAGACATTGAACACCTGTGTGTACAGAACTGAAAAAATACAGAGCACCAGTGAATATTTTGTCCCCAAGATACTTTGTTGCAACTCTTGTGTTCGTCAGTTGTATTTTGGTTCCTGTTCTGTGAACAGTTGGGACAGTGAATGAATTACCATTTGCATGAATACCATTTCAAGACAAGAACTTTGGACTGTAAGCTCTGAGTTGAGGACTAAGTCCTTTCAGTGTACATGTGGCACTTAGCACACTGTCCTTATGGAAAGAAATAAGTAAGGGACAGAACTGAGTACTTCAGGCACAGTTTCCTCCTTGTTTCTACAGAACCAAAGGGTTATATTGCTTTAAAATCTCCCATCTCTGAGATATGATGTTCATAATGAAAACAGGATTCAGACTCCTCGAATTCTCTGAGAACGCTTGATTCAGAATTAAACTTGAGCATCTGGCTTTTCTACAAGGAAGAAAAATAATCAGAATTACTTTTGTTTCAAAATCAGGCCTCAGCAAATATCTTGAAAACCCTGGAACAGCCCAAGGTTACTTTGTGCCTATAGCTGTACTTGTTCTTTCATCAGCAGCTAGCTTCTCATGATCTCCTATGCCCCGCAGCTGGAAGTAAAGCTGAACATTATTTCTAATAGTCACAACTGACCTTGTAATTATTTGGCTTAAGGTTTTGATTTCTCAAGAATAATAGTTGCCTGCACTTGATAATCTTTATGCAAATACTTTAGTTCTGTATTTTTTCCAGCTCCCTACAAAGCAGTACAGACCACTACCATTCTGGAAGAAACATGCTGCAAACCCAGTCAAGCTGTTCACTTTCTAGCCCATACACACTACCAGGACCTGAGAAACTCACCAGATTTCCTCCACTTACATCTTATGATTTGGTTGTTTACTGATGAAACAGATTCTTTTCCTCCTCCCAGACCTGTCAGGATGAGTGATCCTAAAGGAAACAGCAAAACAAAATGTCATAAGGTAGCAGTAGTCTCAATCTATGTAATGTGTATAGAAGAAATGTGATATTCACATTACTGCCAATAATTAAGCCCCATAGCAGCATTTTATTATTTTATTAAGGCCAAAAGTTCAATTTGGCAAAGTCCCAGCACAAGCTTCCACTATGATGTCTGCAGTAGTAAAGAGACATAATTTTGCTGCTAATGTAAATGGTTTTGCTGGCGCTAAGCAGTCAAATATATAGATTTCTTGTCAAAGCTACAAAGAGTACTAAAACATGCAAACAAAAGTATGACTGATACACAAAAAGCACGTGAAGTTTAAAGGAATATTTCACAAAACTCTCTCTGATTTCCTTTTAAAGGTTGAAGCAAGATTCTTATCAAATGAAAGCCAAATGACTGCTTTCTGTTTTCTGTACAGGATCTAACCCTGTTGACTTAACTTGATTTTGTATTGTGCCTGTGAGCAGACAGAATAATGTTTCTAAACTTAGCTAAAACTTTTGCTTGTTATTAGGAACAAAATACCACTATACCATTTCCACTAAATCTGGCAACACACATACAATATTCACACCATAATTACTAGAGCAGTCATCTAAACCTAGAAAGCCAGGACTGGTTTTGGTCCCCCAGCTCCAAAACCACATTTTATATTTGAATGCAAGAATTCTCTAACAGAATTTATTATGGCTCTAAGCTAAAACCAGTCTTCAGTGATGTGCACAGAGCAAATATTTCATAAAAAGGGTTAAACGACTCTAAAGGGATACAACTTGGTCTTCTCAGTAGCTAGCTGGGCGACAGATCCTTAATTAGTGCTTTAAAATTCCCATCAGTAACTTCTGCAACCCTTCTTAATTATGTCCACCACTGTATTGGTAAAGTACAATACAGAACAAGAAAACACTCTGACACTTTACAAAGGCTATTACTGGGAATAGCACCATGACCTAGGACTTCCACAACCAAGTGGCAACAAGGGTATGGCCCATACACAGGCTTCCAAGTCAAGATATGCACCCAAAACATGACCATGCTCAGCCTAGACAAACAACACGTATCAGTAATAATAGCTTGCTTCCTCTTTGGAAAGAATTAAAATTTAATTATTCTATATGAGAATATAGGGTCCATTCATCTATTGCTCATTCAGAAAGAGGCTTCGTGCATCTTTTTGTTTTCCTCGTTAAATATTGCATCTGATAGTGTTCAGGTGAAAAAGATGGTGAAAAGCTGCATTTGTCTTCCTTGCAGATTAGAGAAAACTGATCAATAGTTCATTCTCCTTTTTTTTCCCCCATCTGTGTTTCCAAGTGGTGCATCTCCACAGTGGAGTAGAAATTAATCCCTAAACTTCACACTTTTACATCTCCACTTCATTTCACTTCTCCAGTCTACAAGGTATTACTGTAAAGCAGTACTACTACTAGCTAAATATGCTATCCTACCTCGCTGCCCTATCCCATCTCTGGAGTTGAGGGTTAATATTCAACCAAGATCATTCCCCAGATCAAATCTGCACAGACATTTTTACCAGCACAAACAAGGGCAGTAACCCCAGGTAGGTGGGAAAAAAATAATTTAGGAACAAGAGTGTAGATGAGAGAATTTTGTGTAGCTTGGTTTGTTTCAGTAATCACTGTATTATAAAATTACATTTAAAAAAAAAATCTGTGAGTGGTTCATTTGTTTCAAAATACATACTGTTTCATTCTTGTTTTCATCTCCAGTTTCCATATATTTCATCAGTGTCATTCATCAGTGAACTTTAGACCTCTCTTCTGAAATAGCTATCTCAGAAAGCACAATTAATTTTTCATTTTTTAGTATAGTGGTAATTTGCTATGACAAATAACTGTTGTCACTGATCTTTGAAAGACTTTATTTAACTTCTGAAACAACGTAATTCTTTAGGGTCTTTTTTCAAGATCTTACATTTTTCCTATTTTTAAGACTGTGTGACTAACTGTGCTTCTAAGTAAGACAACAGATTGAATTATCCATTTAATATTGGATCATGTGTTGTTCGACCATACTAATAGCAACTAACAAGACTGCCATTTCTACTGAAATTACAGAATTTCGAAGTCTTGTATCGAAACAGCAGCAGATGGAATTAAAATTATTAATGATTATACAAAAATGATGATAGGGTTAACAGCAAAAAGGTAATAGACACACTTTAAGAATCCAAATGACTTTGTTCTAAATAAACTAAAAATAGACAAGTAAAAGAGGCTGTCTATAAGTCATGACTTTTTCCTCTTCAAATTATCCATTTTTGGGGGGTTTACAGCTAAAATTATGCTGAGGCTCTATAATATACATATATAATAGAATATATAACATGTAGTTGATTCACATTAAACATATCAAGCAATCTGCAAGACTATATGCAAAATGTCTTTAATACTTTTTTGAATTACAGAAGCTGAATTGTTAAATTGGTAAATACAATACGATGATTTACCAGTAGAAATTAAACTTCTCAGGTGTTACAGAACATATAATCTGATAACAGACAAATGCTGTACATTTCTACAAGGGTAATGAATTATTACTACTTTTATCCATGTCCAGTGGCATGGGATAGTCAGAATTCCTCTCATACACTTTCTTGGTTTGCCATATGCAAAGTCTAATTGAGTCATACAAATTAATGTAGCTCTCTTAAACAGCTGGCAAAACCAAAATTCACAAATATCTTACAGTGTAGATTCATTAATGAAGAAGTACAATGTGTAGGTCTTCAAATGCCTCATTCTGTTTAGGCTTTCAGCTGTTTGTCCTTTAAGCTTTTATTTGGAAACTTGTCCTTTCAAAGCAATGCTGAATCATACCTGGAGTTTTTGATGAGAAAGGGAACATGAAGACCTTTCTATATTCCTCCAGTATAAGAAATTCTGAATTAGGCATTTTTTATATCATAAACACACATACTCAATTTATTTAATGTTGCAATCTGTTCAAATTTGAATGGATGCAGATCATGATGTTATGTCATTGAGCAATCACTGATAGCTAGGAACTGATTTTTACTGGAGTGCAAAAAGACTGTGATCTTCTGGAGTTGGCTTCAGAAGGAAACTATTTGGAGGGTATCCTAACTCCTCCAATATGTTCACTGTATCACGGAAACTAAGTTTATGTGAAGTAGTTATTTCTTTTGAGAATATTTTACAATTTCATTCATCATGCGCTGGATAGAGGTGGCATCCCACTTCGTCCATCAACTCCCACATCAGGGAAAATGAGACATTAGCAAAATAGAACAAATTGCTAGAGAATTTCTGCAGGAAGATGCTAATCTGGAAGAAAACATAACTGGGCATAAAAAAAGAACACATTCCCTTGGGCAAACCACTGGCTGATATGAAATCTCACCCATGAAGAGGCTTTAAATTTAGAACCTCGCTCGAAATGGTTTTGGTACATTTGAGTCTTTCTTGGTACAGCAAATTGAGATAGAACATACAGTGAGGATCCTTCCAGCTCTACATTTTTGTGTTTCAGGTTCAATATTGGTTTTATAGGGCTTTTATTCATATGTTTTTACTACTTTCAGAACTCATAAATGGAGGCTCAGAAATAATACTCTTAAAGATAAATTAAAGGACAATGGAATCCTTTGGGAAGTGTACGAAGCTGTTTAAGAAGTGGCCTCTGTATAGCATTTTAATCCAGTCTATTAAAATAGGTGAATAACCCTGAGGTCTTTTGAATACACATTTACGAGGGCTTATCACAGATACTAGACTCATACACTTCTCTGTGATGTGTGATGTACTAAGATAATTTAATAATCAATGAGCCTTAGACTCACATTCCCACTAATCAACAGGTGTTAATGTGACAAGAACATGCCTGTGGGCTAAAGTATCTCTTATGCCACCTATGCTGATATGTTTCTTTTACATGTTTTATTTCTGTATAGTTGTCTATATTTGCATCTGCAATTTTAAAGGCAATTTTATTTTCTACATGGGATTCATGGATAAACTGTTGAGTGGATGAAAAGAATACTAGAAGCAAAAAAATGTTGGTCCCAGTCTGACTTCTCTGCTACTTGGGCAGGATGTTTAAACTTTGTTTCCCATTTTATGCATCTATGAAGTAGGGTACAGCATCTCATAAGGATGCTGAGAGATAGCATTTTAACATTCTTAGCTGAAAACAAATCATTACAAATAACCATTAAATTGTTTAAATACTCAAAATTGATGAATCTCGTGCTACAAGTAAACATTTTGTTATTTAATTATTCAAAAAATATTTCATCTTGAGCAGACAGACCCCAAGTTCATAGTGGGTTTTTTGCTTCTTTAGCAAGATTACATATTATAACTTTCAAGGTGAAATCAATGAGCTAAATGTAAAGGTCAGATACGTACAAGTTCTTCTAAAACTATCCACTGTAAACTCTGACCTTGAACTGAATTTTACCTATGAACCCATTAAATGCACTAAATAATTTAAATTCCACTGATTCCGATCAGGAAGGTAAGGAGTTCAGGTAGCAGAAGAAAAAAAGACATTGTGTCTGATGGTTAAGTTTTCTTAATTTCCTTTTAGAATTTTCTTTAGATGGGTTGCTTGTTACAAAAAACAAAACCTAACAAACCACTGGACCAAAACAAAACAAATACACCAAACCACAAAGGAGACCTTTTAGATGTAGTAAGTGATTTAAAGAATTTGTTAAAGATTTAAGAATTTGTTATGTCTGCCACAATAAAGCAGAAGAAAAAAAACTACAGAGGCAGAATTGGTTAATTAGAAGAACATGAAAACTGGAAGCTCTTTTAAAGTAGGAAATGTACATTTCTAGAATCAAATATTCAAAGAATTAATGATAAGCATATTTTTATGGTGTCAGGAGATTTAGGTTAATAAACAAAGTATCATTTAAACATGTAACATTGCTTACTGTTAACTGAACAGCTAATTTATCAACCCTATTTGTAAAGATAAAGTGGGAAGAAGATAACAAAATTGCGTAACTCATTTCCATACAGAACTGCATACTAAGCATATTATTTTTCTCATGTCATCAAACGTAGTTCAGCTGCGTGTGGAGTTGTTTGGGGGTTCTATTCCTCGTTTTTTAAAGTCTTTTAAAACATCTCTGACTGCAGATAACTCTCTAGGGGAAATAGGGTGGCAAGAACAAACACAAAGCATACATACAAATAGAAACACTGTGAACCACTCCCAACAGGGGCTTACAGAACTTATTAAAAATACAAACAACATCTGAAGAGAACAAAAAAGGAAGAACACAAGTTGCAGGAACATGTTTCAGGTGTCATCAGGAATTTCCTTGGCAGTTACACATGCAGGTCTAACTGCAGCCTCCCTGTAAACAGCCTCTTCATATTAGAGGAAATTTAGTTTTACAGACCAGAACTTAATTTTATGTTTATATGTTCTATAAAACACTGTGGCTGTATATACTTCAAAAATTATCTGTAGTGGGGGTTCCCTTTGAGGAGAAAGAATTTTCCTGGCCAAAGGTGTGAGAATTCCCTTTTAGATTTACCTTACTGTACGGGCTGTATAAAATTGCCTTCTCCCATCCCATGTCTATCTATAGAGTTCAAAAGTCAAAGCAAGTCCTGTATGTGACCTATCCTACCACCAGCAAAACAACTTGAAATTAATAAAATGTCTACTCTAGCACTGAATTCTCCAACCTAAATTTAGTCATAGACAAAGATAGTATATTAAATTCACATATGTTACATTGCATGCTAGTCTGCATGAGTCATGTACACATAGTTAAGAAAGGTACCATTGAGAATAAGCGATAGTTGGCAGAAAAGAAGTAAACGGTGTGTTCAAGGAAGAAACTAAATTTCCCTGAGCTTTTGTAGTCTGATTCTAAGCAAATTGAAAAAGGTTAGCCCAAATAGCCTACAGCTGAGAAGCTGAGATTTAAACTAATTAATGTGACTTATTTTGTAAAAACTAGGCACGCCTATGCAATTGGTAGCATTTGGGAAAAAACAACCTCCCAACTGAGATCAATCCACTCTGGAGCACAGTTACACAGGTGAGTTTGAACTCCACCTGTGTAATTTTGCCCATAGAAAGGACTAGAAACTACACATCAAAACCAGCCTAGAAAGTTGTTCTCTACTGTTCTGTAGTGTCTCTGTTCTGTTTCCTAGGCAAAATCTAGATGTCTAATATTAGTAGGTATATTTATGCCCCAACTGTAACAGAACTCCCTCCTCATTCAGTTCCTTTGGTTGATTTTACCACGAAGAAACCAATCTAGCTCTATGGTTTATTATTTCCTCTTGCTTGTGGAGGTTTCCAGGCATTGCAGAAGTTAGCATTTCAATAGAGTGAAATTCATTCATGTTTTCCATTTATTATCTTTAAGAACATAGTAGCTGGATGTTTGATCTACTTCGTGACAAACCCAGTAATAATGGTGAGATAGTGCTTGATTTTATTAGCATTTCAAAATATAAAATGAAAATAATAAATCCACAGAAAATGTGGCAAACTACTTTCAAAAACCACTGAAACACACAGCTGAACATAGGTACATCTTAGTCAAATCTCTTTCCAACTATATACAAATAGACTGAAAACATATCTCCTAAGCTTGCTAGAACACCGCTACTGAACAGAGTTCTGTCCTTGGCCTGAAAAGGACTTTCATAAATCTTTCCTGTACGTGCTTCTCAGTTACTAATTTACTTTTCATATAGTAAAGCTCCACCTGCAGCTGTTACACTTCCAAGGCAGACAATCAACCTGTAGGCAGTCTCCTGCCAACCAGAACAAGAAGTGTGGAGAAGGATGGGTGAAGGTTCTTATGAGCCCACGACAAAAGAGCGGAAACTGTGACCATCTGTAATAACACAACACAACTGGAATCTCTCAAAACAACAGACCTAACAAAAAAGTTGTAAATGCCTTTGAATTTATGTACTCATTATGTCAAGAAAATATATTCTGTAGTAGTTGCAAATGAGTTTGAAAAAAAATGAATTTGCAAACAAGTTTGGAAAAAAATTAATTTGCATCCATTTCAATACATGTAGTCCATTTTTACCATAAGTGAATAAGCTGAGTAATCTCGGGAGCATTTGAGAAGCTACGTGGGAAGGCCATGAATGGTGGCTAAGGCACATTCAGGAGGTTAAGGACGTGGGAATCAGAGCTCTGTTTATTTGGTTTCTCGGAATAAGAAGCTCGGTAGAGTCCATCAGTGGAAAAGAGAAGTGACACGGACGCGTAGTGTTGTATCCTGGAGGATGTATTTGGGGGAGAAAGAACGTTATGAAGAAAGAAAAGCTGGGGAGGGCTATAGCAGCAGGCTCCATTATTGCGCCGGAGGGAGTGCATGTTCAAAGGACCGGCCACCAGAGCCTCCGCAAGAGGGACAGAATCATTCCCATTCCCTAGAGAGCCCCTTTCCTTCCCGCCGGGCTCCGCTCGCATCACCAGCGCGGTTCCCGCCCCGCGGCCGCTGGGGACGGCGGCGCCACCGATCCCGCCTGACGCCGAGATTGCACCGCCCCGCTCGGCTCTGGGGGCCGGCACCAGCCGCGCCCGCCTCCCGCTTCACGGCCGCGGCTGGGCCGCAGCCCGCTCCCAGAGTCAGGTCTGCTGCCGCCGCTGTTGTCCCACCGAGGCGGGGGCTACCGGCGCCCTTGTCCGCGGACAACCGGGAGGTTGAGCCGCTCCCTGCGCTGACTGGTGGCGGGGTCGTGGTGTCCCCCCTCGGCGGCTGGAAGCTGATGGAATAGGCGCTCCGTTCCCCGCCGCTTCTCCCCGGCGGAGCCAGCAAAGAAGCTGACGCGGGGGAACCTGCGAGCACGGCGTCCTCCGCATTGTGCGAGCCTGCATAGGCACTGCTGTGTGCTGCCTCGAGTCTCCCGCCCTGGCATTGCATATAGCTGGGGGGCGGCGAGCGGAGACGTGAGGGATGCTTTTGTGCGCGATTGCGGGTGAAGCAGCGGGTAACGGCAGAGCTAACGGCGGCTGGAGCTGTGATTGCGAGGCAGGTCGGGCGCTGCGGTCATCCGCAGCTCTCCCGGCGGGAGAGGCTGGGCGCGATGCCGAATTAGGCGACCGGCGGAGTCCTTGCGAGCGTAGTGGTAGGCTTACCAACCCGTAACCGGCGCGGGTCCCAGCGGAGCTGGGAGGGCGGCCGGACAGCTTCCCATGGCGAGCAACCGGAGCATCGAGCTGGAGCACTTCGAGGAGCGGGACAAGAGGCAGCAGCGCGCAGGGCCTCGCCGCAGCGGCGCCGGCTCCGGAGGCGGCGCGGGACCGCGGGGCAACGGGCTGATCCCTAGCCCGGCGCACAGTGCCCACTGCAGCCTCTACCGAACGCGGACCCTGCAGGCGCTCAGCTCAGAGAAGAAAGCCCGGAAAGCTCGCTTCTACCGCAATGGGGACAGGTACTTCAAGGGCTTGGTGTATGCCATCTCCAACGACCGCTTCCGCTCCTTCGACGCCCTCCTTGCAGAGCTCACCCGGTCCCTGTCGGACAATGTGAACCTACCCCAGGGTGTCCGCACCATCTACACTATTGATGGCAGCAAGAAGCTCACCAGCCTGGATGAGCTTTTGGAAGGTGAGCCAGGGGAAAGCAGCGTGCAGGCTGTGGGTAGTTCTGCCCTGGCATGTTGAGGTTTGGGAAGATGTGGTGTGGGGCCTGCTGGTGGGTTGCAGGTTCTCCTTGGAGTGAGTTTTCCTTTCTGCCCTGATACAAGCTGAGAGAGGTTGCCTTGAAATTCGACAGCCATGGAGCCTCTGAGAGCAAATGGTGCTAGTGCCTGTTGTGGTGCATTAGGTTTCCTTTATCCCAGTGTGGACCATCCACTTCTCATCACCCAGACAAGTGCTCTCTGTATATGTGTGGGTTGACTGTAATGGTAGCTACGCAGCAGGTGTAATTTAGAAGAACCACAGTAAAATTCTTGGCAACCTTTTGTAAGAGAGGGAAATGCTGTAATTTAGTTTTTACAGTTATTATGGTGTTATTGATGCCTCACAGTGGCTTAAACTTTCAGAGAGAAAGCCCCTGTGCTGTGAAAAATTATTAACACTTATTAAACCAAAATGGTGCAAAGTTCTCTTTCAAGTGTGATCAGAGTCCATATCCATAGAGGGAATTATATAGCTCATCTGACTTCCAAAATAATTTTATAGAATCAAATGTTTTTCAGGATTGTTCCTAAGTAACTTTTGATAATGCAACTTAGTTGCTAAGTTTATGTAGACTTTGCAAATCTGAGCAAAGCAGTGCTTGACTACATCTCAAAATGGGGCCAGAAGCACTTTTTCTTCCTCAACAAAACATGCTGCTTAGCCAGGGAATGGTAATTACCAGAACAAAGAGCAGAATTCCCCCATATTCTCACATGATGTCTTCAGTAAAGTTTAAGCTCAGCATTGCATGAATCAATCTTTCAGATGTATAGTTATATTGTGCACAATGTGAGATTTGTAATCAATTTGCACTTGATGCTTCTTCTCAGGTGTCTAATACATTAACCACTGCAGTCTTCCACCTGGTGACTGTATGCCAGGTGTAGCTGATTTGCATTAATGAAGTAACATTTGTAGGTATTCTAATACCTCCTTTGATTTGGAATCTTCCCTTTTCAAAGCAATGCTGGATCACACCTGGAGAATTTGATGAGCAAGGGAACATAAAGTTCCATTTATGTAATCCACCAGTAAAGGCACTGGAAGCCAGGGACTAGCCACTCCAAAACGTGCAGTAGGAAAGGAGAGGCTACAGCATGTGCTGCATCAGGGAGGTCTCACTCAAAAAGATACGCATAAAAGCACACTTTATAGTGGTAACATAGTGCCTGAAGACTTCTCCCATCATGTGATCTACCATGAGGCTATTCCGCAGTCAAATCAGAGGAAAAGTGAAATGATTGATGCTGGTTCTGTGGTAATAAAATAGATGTGAAATCAACCAAAAACTTTCCCAAGATTCAGTGCTTAGCTTAGAGATAGCTAAAAAAATGAAGAAAAAATGCTGGAGTGGGGATGGTAGGCAAAAGTAGATGAAGCAAAAATTGGATAAACTAATAAATTGGGGTGACTTTTGAAACATTGCTTTTATGGTTTAAAACAAAACAAAACAAAGACAAAATGTCTTGCTGGACAACAGTATAAATGCAGTGTATACTCTCACAACTCTATTTAAGTTAATAACTGAAAGCAAAAACTTACTTCCTGTCTCTGCAAATACTCATTGAAAGAGTGACCTTTGTCATTGCTTTTCATTGGAAGACTAAAGCAAAATAAATGTCACAACTGAAATGCCACTCCCATGCTTTCTCAGTAAAATAAAAGGGGAAAAGGGAGTCCAAATTACTTAGTCATCTATTCATGACCAATACAACTCTTCGGGAACTTAAGAAAATCCTGTAGCATCATAATTGGATTAGTATGTTCTCCAATTAGCATGCTAAAAAACTTTACCAGAGTAAGTCAATCACTGCACAAAGAAACATAAGCATAATCAGGGGTGGAAAGAAAGCAAACAAGTACATGGAACTGTTGGAACAAGTCCAGAGGAGGGCCACGAAGATGATCAGGGGACTGGAGCATCTCCCATACAGAGACAGGCTGAGAAAGCTGGGACTGTTTAGCCTGGAGAAGAGGAGGCTGCTTGGAGACCTCATAGCAGCCTTCCAGTATCTGAAGGGGGCCTATAGGGATGCTGGAGAGGAACTCTTTGTTAGGGACTGTAGTGACAGGACAAGGGGTAATGGGTTAAAGCTTAAACAGGAAAGGTTTAGATTGGATATGAGGAAGAAATTCTTTACTGTTAGGGTGGTGAAGCACTGGAATGGGTTGCCCACAGAAGTTGTGAGTGCTCCTTCTCTGGCAGTGTTCAAAGCCAGGTTGGACAAAGCTTTGGGAGGCATGGTTTAGTGTGAGGTGTCCCTGCTTATAGTAGGGGGGTTGGAACTAGATGATCTTAAGGTCCTTTCCAACCCTAACGATTCTATGATTCTATGATTCTGTGATTCTAAGATTTAGGTCTGGCTGCATATTACCAAATATTGCTTTAAAAGTTGCAGCACAGTTGAAGTATTGCCTTACTATATCTCTTGCAAACTACGGCCTCAGTCCTGCACAATGAATCCAGTTTCCAGCTGCAGGTCTGTATTCAGGCTAGTGCAAGATGTTGTTTACAGCACAGAATTGCCACAGTATTGACTTCCTTAGGATTTGTTTTCTCAGCTCTATAGTTGAGAAGAAAGTGCACTTTAAAATTGTTCAACATCATAAAAGAACTGAAATTACAAAAAATCACTTCTCTGCCAAATTTTTATACCATTATTATGAAAAATATTGAAACAAAATTTGCAAACATTTAATTTATAAACTTAGAATTTCAAAGAACACAGATGTTGCTTTATCTATGGAGTTGACAGCAGTTTTCATTGTGAGATGATGAGTAAAAAGGAATAAACTGGTTTTGTGTTGTGATCTCCCTTGAAAGTTCTAAAACAAGTATCTTTCCGTACCTTTTGGATATAGATTCAGCAAGGAAAATACCCAGTCATGGCCAAAACCATGCTCAATACAGTGCATTGGCAGTGCACTTGGAGAAAAATGCTTTTTAGTACTAGTGGTGCATACTACCTCTCTGCTTTGCATTGTGCATTTATAGTACCTACACTTTTTATGTAATAACTCCCAGCTGCAAGATAGGAACATACTGTTGGTGTTCACACATGCCTGCAAAGTAATTGTGGTTCATAAGTAGCTAAAACTCCCTTTGAACCTCTGAATCCATCATGTTTACAATGAAGCAAGAATAAAACTAATTTTTACTTTATTTTCAGTTGAGATCTGGGGCTAATTTCACCTCATCCAAATGTAATCATCTAAATGCTTGTGGGGTTTTTTTGGTTGGTAGTGGGTTGGGGTTTTTTTGTTTGGTTGCTGGTTTGGTTTTGTTTTATTTGTTTGTTTGGTTTTGTGTGTTTATTTATTTATTTTTTTTGTCTCCAACCAGCACAGGCTGACTTTGTTCTTACCTTGCTTATATGGGTGGGGTAAACTGAAGCATCATTGACCATAGTAGGAGATCAGGAAACTGGTTCAGATATGGTCAAAATACAGGTGATTAACAAGATGAAATGAATCCCAATTAACTGTCAGTACACTTGCTGGTAGATTTCAAGCACTGATTTCTGAATTTTCTGGAGCCCATCAGTCTCCCTGGGGCTTTCTGGCATGCAACAAAGCCAATGTCCCAGGTGACTTATGCTTGAGAATAGCTCCTCTGTATTCTTGCACAGGCACTTAAGGCTCTAATTAGAGTCATGGAGGTTGTTTTGTTTTCTACTGTGTCTTTTCAATGACCTGTTGTTTTTTGTGTTTTTATTTTTTTTTAATTGTAGATATGGCTTTGATTCTTTCAAATAAAGTTTTACTTGACACAGTGCATAGAAAGTCAGTGTTAATCTATTGACACTTACACAGCGCCATACTATCCAAAATACTGCTGCAAATAGGCTAAATTCTGTTTGTAA
>JBCJKH010014234.1:0-23741 GCA_039877255.1 Loriculus beryllinus | reverse complement strand
CAATAAACCTTTCATTATGCTTTGCAGTTCTAACAAAATTAGACCGTACTTTTTTTTTTTCTGCGAGGAAGTGAAGGAGTCCTGATATCACCAGCAGAACTGTAAGGACTTCTGTTCATGTTCGTGCTCCTTACTATGAGCCAGCCCCTATCAGGACAGATGACTAGCCTCACCATCAGTGGAGAACATTTCTGGCCACACACAGACTAGCCAGTATAAGGTAGCTTGCCCATAGATTAAGAAACTCTCTTACAGTGATCCATGTTCATGCTAAAGTATTCTCAGCAGTGCCAGGTTTCTCCTCCTTGCAGTGTCACATTGGTGTATGCATGAAAAACTTGTACTTTGAAGCAGAGTTTCTAATAATGTTAAGGAAGCTAGATACTCAGTGCTTCAAGACACAGAGGGTTTCTTCTCCCAGTCTGCCAGACATGGCCACGGATGGTCCCACTTCCAGACCCAGGCTGTTGCAAAGCTGGGCATGTACTTTGAAGACACAAATATACACACAGTACAACACAGATCAACAAGGTGCCTTTGTCATCACCTACTTAAACGCACGTAAACCATGCATGTAGCAAAGACTGCCCAATTCCATCCTCCTCTCTGGCTGATCAGGACTGAAATTTGCCAGTGGGCCTACCCAAAACTCCTGTCTTGCAATTCTCAGGTGCTCCCACATCTGAAAGTCCCTTGAGTCTTCACAAGCTGTCGAACAGGCGTATGACTGTCCCATCTGACTTTGCAGTGCAGTGTCTGTCATTCACCATTACAGTGCAAAATCAGGCCTCTCAATCCATCCACTGCCCAAAAATGGCCTAACCCAAATAGCCCAAATGCATCTTTATAGTTGACTGCAGCTGAAAGGTGCAACAAAATACAGTTAATTTCCACCTCAGGCTGAGATTTTGCTATGGTGTTTCTATCTGTACAACATAATGAAATGATGCAGAGAGATCCAGGAAGGTGCTGTTTGATATTGGTAATCCTTCAGGTAGGGAACAAGCAAGTACACAGATATGGGATTTACTATCTAAATTCACATATTTTAGGGTATGCACAGCTCAAGTAACTGAGGGAGGAACAGGGAAAATACTCCCCACATGTTAAGATCTGGTACAGCTCCACGCTGTGCATAAGAGAAAAGATAGGATAGGGAAGAATCAGAGATCTCTGCCCCTCTGTATGCCTGTAGAAAGTTTTAAAATCTTATTTGCAAGCTGTGCTTTAGTTTTAATTAACTCTCCCCCCTTTTTTTTTTCTTCTTATATTAAGCATTGTTTGATAATTTAAAAAAAAAAACAGAAACACCTTTATACCTTGTTAGCAATCAGCAGTTTAAACTGCAACTACCTGGAATATTTTTATTGCATGTGTTTGTAAGTTTAATAAAGCTCTGCATTTGTATTGAGGACTTGTTTTCTGCTTAATTGTAAGGAAGTAGGAAACCACGGTAATGCCAAAGGGTTTTATTCAAGTAACAAAAATCAGCAAGCAATTTACACAAGCCAATTAAATAGCATTCAATGTCCCTGAAGTAGAAAGCAAAGACACTTGTACTTAAATTGATACTTTCTCTGACAAATCAACCCTTATACAGTCAAACACATAAAATATATCAGATGCAGTACACTAAGTGCAGATTAGAAGTCCCCTCAGCATAGAAATGAAAATTGAAACATCATCCTTTAAAAGCCATATAAAATATCAATATGGAAGGTTTTAAAGTTATGTCCATTAAAATATAAGCATTTGCAATCAATGACTGATCTAAATCAGCATGTGTAGTGTGGTGCAAGCATTCACAGGGATGCCAGAATTTTCTTGCTTGCATTCACCCTGAGACTGCATAGCTTTCTAGGTGCTGTGATAGTGATGGTGGAGTACACGGCAGTTATGTGAAGCCCACTCCACAAGAAATATTGCTGCCCTTGGTGATGCAGATGCTTTGGTGCATGACAGATGGTGCAGCACCTCTAAAAGCTGGTTCTATATGATTAACATCAGATTGTACTTACAGAAAGCTCTTGCAATGGATTCTGCTTTTGACTTCACAGCAGAGAAACAGAACTGATGAGTGTGCTTAGCCAACAAAAATCCCTAACATGTAAAGATGAGTCCTTCCAAATGGTGCATCATGTAGCTACTCTTTGTACAGTTCCGTACATTATTAGTAAATGTGGGATGGCCCTCAAAGCATTCTTGTGTGAGAAGCTATAATAAGTGGAATGTGGGTACTCAGTGCTATATGCTTTTTAGACAAATCTACAAGGACAGGCTGCAAGTATTTTGCTCACTGACTGTGTGCTGGATGTAGTACCAGTAAGCCTTTCGTGGGCCAGAGGAAAGCCTAATAACCATTACAAATTAGCCTAATTCATTGAAATTTGGCTCTGAATCAAAAAGTGGTTTCCATTTCACAGGGATTTTTTTCCCCCCTGTGGATCTTGCAAATTTGTTCACTCTTTCACTCATTTCTCTTGAACGAACATTTGTATTTCAAAGTCATCCTCATTAACATATTTTACTAGCAGCTTTATCGCAAAGGGTAAAGATAGAATGATCATGAAGTCTTCTGTCTTCACTTTTAAGATGATTCTTTATTGTAGGACAGAAACATACAGTACGATCTGTGGGCTCTATTTTTCTAGCTCTAAATTTCATTTAGCTCTTTAGTAGATTGACAGAACTTTTAGTTTCCAGTACCTTTAGTATTCAGCTGTATAACCAAAAACATAAAGGCAGATCTTGCTTAAAATGGGCAGCAAACAAATGAGATTTTTTTATGGTTACATCACCACTGCAATTTACCCTTCATGAAAGCACAAGAAATGAGTCTGAAAGAGTGTTTGTCCCCACAATGTTTAATCTCCTCAGTCCACAACGTGAACTGATGTAATCTAATACATGTTAATTAAAAAACACTAGCTAAAAATATTAATGAGTATCACATCTGAGCAACAAACAAAGTCTGTGGCATTATTTGATCCTCTTGTACTACATGCAAATTTTAGATAAGCTAAAGATTACCCTCCAGAGAGGTGTGAAATTGTTTAACTTGAAAGGATTTTAAACATTTGTAACAGATTCTGATTGGAAGTTAGTGTACAAAGTCTCGATCAGTGCAAAAAATAGACTCTTGATAAACATCCAGCTGTATTTAGTGTTCTGTATGTGCATCTTCTAATATTTAAATTCCCTATTCCATATTCATCTTTGAAAAACAAGCTGTACTAGTATATAACATACAGTAATATATAATTTACTTCCTTGGAAGAAGGGAAATAATAATCACTCATGAACAGACAAAGACATTCCACATACCATTGTAAGAAATTCCTGTACCATTATAACCATCCTACTGAGATGGCAACCAACAAGACAAGAGTCTATACGCAACTTTTGTATGACTTTCCAAGTAAGATGTATATTTGTCCTTTCTTGGTTCATGTATGTCCACCAGCAATAAACACTTTGTTAACTGCTTCATAGCTCTTTATTGCTATGGACATAATTTAAATGGAAAGAACAACCTTGCTCTCAGGACAACTTTAGGAAGTGTAAATCTCCCACACCACAAAACCCTCCTTAAATCTACATTACTTTTAGTGTATTTACTTTTCCATAGTTTCATGTCCTTACAAAGCAAGCATGACATTCAAGCATCCCACCAGCTTCTTGCATGTTCAGCAGAGTGAGAATTTTCCCCAGTGTTATGAATGACTGCTTTTAAAGGGCATCAATTGCTCACCTGAATGCAAATCAGAACTTTGTACACAGTAAGTTTTGTTGTTCTCTTCAATACTCATAGTGCTATATATATGAAAGGGTCAGTAATTGTTCTGATTGCTCTTAATTCTTGCATTATTGTGGATTTTTTACATTGTCTTCCACATTTACAGAAAATTTTAAGGTAAGACTAAAGGAACTAGAAGTAAAAATATGAACCATTCACAAGCAGTGTGGTATGAACTAACCAGATTAAACAGGAATAGCAGGAGCAGTGTTTTAGGTACATCTGAGCTTTACTCATGTGCAGTCAGATGTTTATGGCTTTTCATTTCTGCTTCTTATTGCTGGTTAAACAAGCAGCATCTCCAGTTTATAATCAGCTGACTTTATGCACTGTTTCAGGACCATTACTGTGAACTTTCCTTCCTATCTATTACACTAAATAGGATGTCATGGGAACTGGCAATTATGCCTTCATCACCTTTCTACCAATGGAAAGCTCCTTGGCATAGTCACAATTCTCACCAGTTTTCAGTGATTCCCTTCATGCTGTGGAAAGTTGGTTCAGCTGACAGAAAAGTCCATACCAGAAGGTTGCAATGAAGTGGAAAAAATTATACAAACAATAAATTTGCAGCAACACTGTTAAGGCAACCTGCAAAAACTATATATGGCTGTCAAGAAAGGAGTTATTGTTACACATGCAACATCTGCTGCCTCATCCCTGCTGGCTAAAGAGGCTGACAGCTCCTCTGAGTGGATGGCTCCTCCCTGAAAATCACTCTCTTCTTGTTTCATACTTTCATGAAATTTATACTGACATTTATCACAAAGTGACATTCTAAAATAATTCGAATTCAGGCTGAAGGGACTCTTTCGTTTGAACTCCAAAGTTCTTGAGGTAAGAACACCCCAAACTTCTATGCCATGCGTCTATCCACAGTTGTGACTGAGAGTCAGTTGAAAGAAGTATCTGTAGACATGACATTTGCAAACTTTCCAGAACTTGCCCACCATCTTGGCTGCTTTCAGACATGCAAATGAACTTTCTGATGTACAAAGTATTTTAGGATCATTCAATTCAGTCAGGACAATTGAAACCTCAGGAGGTCTCCAGTGTAACCTCTGATACGTAGCAACATCGTCTCGGAGATCAGACTGTTAATGAGCGCTTCATCCAGACTAGTCTTAGAAATCTCCAAGGATGGAAACTGAAGAACTTTTGTAATAGACTTTGCATTTGTATTTTCGTAAGAAGTCCAATTAGAAAAAAGGGTTGTTATTGTATCTTTATGCAGGGAAGATTAGTATAGAGAAAGTTTCTGACAAAATGGACTTGACATCTTTTCCCTATTCTATTGCTAAAAATGCCCATTTCTATTACTCATTCCTTTTGTTTGCCTTCCTTTTGTGCCAGCTTCTCTTCCATTGCATACAAAATGCTGCGAAGGGCCCTGGTATGAGGAACGCATAAATTGGCAAACATCTGGCAGGCTTGCTTTGTTGGGAGCTGTAGTGCACCTCCTGTGTTGTACAAATATCACAGTCCCAGGTTTTATTTCCAGTCATGTTTGAGAATATATTTTTCCTTATTTTGTTTTGACAATCCCAATCAAATATTTGGGTAAATAACTGGAATGAATAAGCAACATTCCCAAACACTATTTAGAGCTTTTGCCCACTGTTTTGGGAACCTTTTATTAAAAAAACTCAACATATCCATGGTATCACACATTGTTGCATTTGCAGTGTTGAAAACTTTGTAATACAGCAGCAAACAAGAACTCAATCCATAACTGTTGTCAGTGGGATACATGTTTTATCTTTTTTCAAAACCAGACCAAGTCCATAAATCCTTACCTGTTTACTTCTGCTTTTATGAAAGAACTCTCTCCCATCAGTTTGGAATTTGCCTCAACTTTCTGCAGATTCACATTCTCAATAGTGGTCTTCTATTCTGCTGAGTCAGAGAGGAGAGCAGGATGAGGCTGCTGGTCCTGCCTGTGTTTGTGTGGGTGCTGTGCATGTGGACAGCAGTATATATCTGTATATATGTGGTACATACACGTGCTCTGTGTGTGCCTACTGGGAGTCTGTGCTCAGCCTCATTACTGGCTGAGCCCAAGCTGTGGAGCTGCAGCAACTTCGCCTCCTTTGGGCTGCTCAATCTGGCCTGATTTCTCCTGACACATTCCTTTTTACTATGGGCTTTAAGCTTGGGAGGTGATTAACACTGCATTGGTTCAAGAGCTTTTGCCTTTGTTTCAATGATATGTTTCAAATTCTCATAAAAAGTGGAGCTTGCTTTATTGGTAAGTGTGTATAGGGGAATCTCTGATATAAGAAAAAGAAACAATCTGATACAGAAGCATTTATAATCTCTGACTACTTTACCGCCACTCCTGCTTCCCCCCCCCCCCCTCCTTTACAAGCAATTACGTTACTGCTTTTATCTTTCTATTTGTCTATTTGTTTACCTGTGATTTCTTAGCAAATAATTAAGACCTTTTGCTGTCATGTCAAATTGCAACCAAAACAGGAAATAAAAAATGCTAAAAAAACCCCAAACATTCACTGCTGCAGCTCCTAATAACTTTTCAGTTCTTATTTGTTTCAGTGGGTCATCACTCTGTCCTAGCCAGCTGTCAGGAAGGAAAAAAAGACTTTTTTTTGCAAGGGAAATATGCTGTACAGTCTGGAGGTAGTTTCTTCAGAAATAGAAAACCGAAACTGAAGAGGAAGTACAAGTTTACTCTGAAATATCTGAAGAAAACTCTCTGCTTTGTAGGGCTACATTTAGGTCATTGCAGACAGGGTGATGTAGTGTGGTACCATTCCTTCAGCTTCACCTTCCAATGTAGAAAAGGGAAGATGATTTTGGCTGAAATTCTTTATATACTGAGCCAGTTGGTAAGATGTAAAAGTTATTACCATGTACCATAAGTCTTCTAAGGAACTTTACTGTGCTCAAGTGCCACAAATTAGAGAAGTTTCTTCTGTGAAAATGCAAAATTTGTTTATGGCACTATCAAAATGAACTACCATCAAAGAAGCAGATATCAGCTGAGAAGTGTCATTTCAATTCATATGATTTTGGAGCTGATTTAGAATGGCTTCCTGACAACAGGCTATATTTTTATCTTTATCTTCCATATTTCAAGGATTGTGCATATTATCAGGGATCTGGTCCTAAAAGTGACAGATCAATTTATTCTCATAAATGTCCTAATTAATAAATCATGCACCGAACTAAATCTAGTTGGTGATGTCTAGTTGTGCTTTTTCAAAGGCATATTAATTTACATACTACAGGCACAGGATTATTAAGAAAAGCTGAAAGAAATCAGGATTTAGGTGGGGAAGACAGGATAATTGGCTTGTCAAAGTTAATCGGCTGTTTCAGTTTTAATTCACCCAGCTATTGGTTTGCTGTTAATATGGAAGAATTTAGTCTAGATTCTCTTTTTCTTCTTTTTTTCTTTTTTTTAACTGACGAGGAAAAGAGACATACTCAGTAGGAGCCAGCTGAGCCATGAAGATTGTGACAGAACATGAAGTGGCAATGATGGGTTGGATCTTGCCTTCCATTTTGACTTTTCCAGCCTAAAAGTATTCTGTTCTTTCAACCTCTTTTATACAGTTTGTGTTTTCTAAACCATTTCATCATAATTGCTGTCTCCTTCATTTCCTTTGGCTTATTTGAGTCTTTCTGAAAGTGTGCTGCTGAAAATTGGACTTCAGTTGGATGCCACTCTAAGTGTACAGCAGGATGGTTGCCTTGTTACCTTTTTCTACTAAACCATCCCTTTTCTGCAACAGCAGCACATAGTTGACTTGCATCCAGTTTCCAATCCTTATATACTCCAGATCCTTTTTTGCAGTGTAGCTACCTAGTCACTCGTTTGTTTTATGTGTGCACTTGATTTTCCTGTAGTACTTCATAAGTGTTATTAAATTGGGCTATATTGATCTCAGTTCATTTCACCAATTTATCAAGATTATTTTGAATCCAAAAGCTACTTTCCAAAGTGCTTGCAGCCCATCCCAGCTGAATTATGTACAAATGGTATAAAGCGATTTTCCACTTTTCATATTGGTCATAAAAACACTGACTAGAATTATATGTGTTGCAGCTTTACATCATTCCCACCTAATATGATCTTCCAGTGTGATGCAACCTAGTGACAGCTGCCTTAAAAATGGCTCTTTTACCTGCTATGCGTCTGTGTTCAGACAGTCACTATTCATTCTCATTAACTCTTTCAGTGGCTGGAACCATTTTCTTCTGCTTTTTCTCCCAAGAGTGACTGTGCCAAAAACATTACTTAATTCCATACACAGCTCAGCTTGTGTTTCTGCCTTGTTTACTGAGGGAGAGAGAGCCAGAAAAGGCAAAACAGCTTAGTCACTGAAAAGGTTTTGTCTTAAGAAATGGATAGTGGATGCTTAATGTTACTTCATTGTTTTTAGGAGCTTATAAATTGAATATTTAATCATTAGCTTCAGTATAATTCTGCATAACAAAGTTGTGTTTACTCATTGTTAATTCCCCAAGTGTTTATTTATCGTTTTCTGAAAGGTAAGATCAATAAGTTTCCTTCTCCATCCCTTTCAGATTTCATCTATTCTCCATGAAGTCTAGAAGACAATCACAATTCAAAGATAGCTTTGCTCCATGATAAACTTTCTCAAGACTTGTGACTTGAATATATATAACTTTCCTGAATACTTAAATATTCTTTGATGTATTCTTATTCTAGTCTGGCCTATGTTCCCATTCCATTGTTTTTAACAGCAATCTTGTGAAGCATCTGATCACTATTAATCGTTTTGTGAAAAAAGAAGTGAAAAAAACTGGAACATTTCTGCCTTTACTATGTCATCTGTTAATAGCTCAGCTTCTCCATAAAGCTCAAGACATTTTACACAGATTTGATATGCCTTTTAATGTTTATATATATATATATATATATATATGTTTTTTGATTTTTTTTTTTGTTTGTTTGCTTAAAACTAACCTTTGCTAACTTATTATCTGTTGCTGGATTTTATACATATACCCTTATCTACACTTGGTTTTATCTGTTAGTGCTTGTGTACTGCTTTCTTAATCACTCTAAGCAATTTTACCATGTTTTGGATTTGTTCTCTTTTTTTTTTTTTTTTAAAAAAACCCTTTTTTATCCCAAAGTACCCAGAGAGCTCCCTGTGAGCTGAAATTAGTCTTAGCACATTTCTTTTTTACAATTGTTTAAATGCAGTATTGTTTGATCTTGCACTGGCTGCAGTCCCAAAAATAATTTTCCCCATTATTCCCTTGCTCAGGACTTTATTTACCAAACACTGAGTTTATTTACGTCTGCTTTTGTTTTAGGCTCATGGTCAATAATTTCTTACTTTTGCTTCCTGAGAAATTATGAATTCTGAAGAGATGAAAGCTACTGTTGCAAAAACTATGGTTTGGAAAAAGCTGTGGGTGGATTTTTTTCAGTGTTCCTGATGGGGCACCATGATTCTGAACAGGATTATTCTGTCACGGTATTTTGTGATACCAAACATAAGAGAAGAAAAGGACTCTACAAAGTGATAGTCAGCTGAAAAGTGCTAAATCTGCATAATGAAGAATGGTCTGGAAAAGGTCTAATAATAAAAACGAGATTCTAATTATATGGTAGGCTTTTTTTTGGCATATGCATTAGGAAGAATGTTATTTCACCTGTTATTGAAACGCAACCATTCCAGAGTGAGCAGAATGCCACAATACAATATTGTAAGACTGAAAGCAATAGAGTCATTACCAGAAAGGCTGAAAACCCTTTTGTGGAAAAGTGTTATTTGCAATTCGCAGATTATTATCTTTGAAACTTACCAGGAGCTCTTCTGACAAGGAGACCTTCTTCTGAAAGCAGATATTGTTTATTGGTACTTCATATTAGAAAATTACTGTTGCATTCAAATATACTGTAATTATGATGTTCTGAAAGTGGCATAATACCCTCTAAATGTAGAGTAATAATTCATAACTAAGTCTGTAAATAGGTGGTTTACTTCTGGCAAAGAATGTATGAGCTCTTGGAGCACTCACTCTAGGAGTTAAGAGGGGACCATGTAGCTTATGGCAGTCCATGTGTCTCAGGATCTGACCAGGTTGCCCGTCTCACTTTAATCATAATTCAATTGTGAGCAAAAGGCATTAATAGCATACACATGGAGCTAAGAATTTATTCTAGCCCAGTTAATATTTTAACAGTCTAGTAGTCCAAACTTACACAGAGGGTCTTCATCAATAGTATTCTTAACACTTTTATGCTAACCCTTCATTGTGCCTTCCCATGGTTAATTTGAATTGTGATCACCCATTCAATGTCCCTCTGTGTCCAAGCTTGACACTTCAGTACATCTGAAGAAGAGTGGAGAAGGGAGGTCTATAAAAGTCATCAGACTCCTGAAGTCTCTGTCAGATGGAGTGTGACGCTCAGAGTATGGGGCTTTTCATCAGTCTTGCATCTGTTTGGATTTATGTTTATGTGTTTTCTGCACACAGACTTCTTATTTGGTTGCTTGGTTTAGTTGTTTCGAGATTATTCAATTTTTCTTTTTGCTTTTTTCTTTACAACTGGTGTCACATTACCCGTGAGTCTGCACTTGTGTTGTGACTGCTTGTTGACTGCTGTCATTGGTTTTCGTAGCCTGGGACCTCAGATCATCCTTCTAATTTTTGCTCAAGAGTCCTAGATTTTTTCAGTTCACATAGAACAACTATTTGTTATTATGAGCTAAAACTAAGCTAAAGCAAATTTTACAACAGTTACCTCATTCCTAGACAACTGATATCATGGCTAAGCCATGCCAAGAAAAGTTCTGGCAAGTCCTCAGGCCCAGCACTGTAAGGACAACACAAAGCTCATGGCCATTTTTCAACAATGGCAAAATTATATTTACTGGGCTACAGTTTACCAATGAAGGGAGTGTGGTGGGGCTAGACTCCTAGCTTGACCCAGTTAAATGCAGTTAAATGAATCTGTGTCACCATTTCTGTCCTTTTATGTCTTATATGTGATTTGCCATGTATGTTTTGTCAAATAGCATTTCTATGCCTCAATTTCCTCAGTTTAAAATGCAAATAATACTATTTCCTGGACTGTCATTTGTAAAGTAATTGCTCTTGAGGATGTGTGCCTTATTAACAACTAATATTACCAAATTGCTAGTATAGGGAAAGTCCTAAAATAAATTTATTACCTCTGGTTTAGACAATTTAGTAATTTGGCATGATATTTAGAGGCATTAATATAACCTTTCCATTTCCAGAAGTTATTCATGCTTAAGGTACCAAGAGGACTAATGGAGTTCTGGGAGACACAGCATACATTGCAGCTGAACTGATTTTATTTGGGAGTTCTGAAACAGGTAATAATAACAGAGCAAGTCTGTTGAATCACTTTATCATACTGTATTAATTTATCTTGGGTAATGGAACTGCAAATTATGGTATGTGCTATATTTTTTTGGCAGCTATGAAATGCAATATATCTAAATATTCAGCAAAGAAAAGATGAGAAACCTTAAATCCTCATCCATTGTAGAGTTAGTTATTACTTCTCATCTTGCCTTTGACCATGAAAATCAACCAACAGTCAGATGGCACTGTTATGTTGCTACAGCATATATTTCTGAAATGCTTTTTATACTTTTCAATGGTGCTACGTGGACAGTTATGCAGACACACTACTGATAAACACAGGGTTAATGAGCTGTGGTGACATAAAGGAATTCTATCCCAACATACCAGTAAGAAAATCAGATTTAAGGGAGGGAAAAGAGAAAAAGGCACCATAAGCAAGTGTGATAGAGGAGGACACAGGCTCCTCTGTGTCTAGGGATGACTGTCTAAAACATCCGCCTCTGTGGACTGCTTTCTTGTGTGCTTTTGCAGAGAGAGGATGGGTCCTATGACCTGATCTGTGTTTTGGGTGGAGAGTTTCACCAGGAAATATCTAAGGAACAAGTGTTTCACTTGTTTTCGGTTTTGCATTTATTTTTACTTCTGACCACTGATAAATCCAGAGAGGAAGGATTTCCATGTCAATAGTTGGAGGCCTAAGTTTCCTGTGGTATGTGCAGAGGACCTTCCAGATGCTTCAGGCTCAACGCTGCATGAAGATAAAGACATTTATTCCATTTAAGGCTTCAGGAGAGGAAATCTATTAAAGCCATGAAGCAATTTTCAGTTAGTATGCATTGAACTGGGAGCAAAAAATGACAGATTTTTTTCAGTAGGGCAACCACAAGAAATTCTGTCATATTCTCTGTAGGAACAAATGTCTCCCTGACCTCTAATTGTTCCAAATAGAGTATGACTTATAAGACATATCACTGTACATGCTTATATTATTTATTATATGGATGTTTACCAGTTATACTAATTTGCTTTTATATCTGTAATACTATACAGTTTCTAAATGATTGTATAAAGTAATTCTGTTCAATGTGGCACATGCACAAGTACAGCAATCTTTCCAATAATGAGCATCAACATTTTTAATAAAAGTAACAACCAGAATAGAGCACAAGTGGACATTTTAAAAATGCTTGAAATAAGACATGAAAAAACACCACCTCCGTAGTTAGAAATGCTGATCAAAACACTGTGTGCCCTTCTTTCATCTCTTCCCAGCCTCCCCTATTATGAAGGCAGTACTACTGACTCATTAAAAGAGAAGGGCTTACCTTCTAGGTTCATAATGGTAGTTTGTTAAAAGTAAGGGCTCAGCTACTGTTCTTATATTAGTGTTTAATGAGCTGATATGTCTATAATCAGAGGAGAGAAAGGTACCAAATGTACCTGTAATGTTACATGAGTGAGTTGTTAGCCATTTTTAACTACTGTTCGGTACACTGGAGTAGAATCAATGAGATGACATAAACTTTTCAATAGGGCATTTATATGAAAAGCAATCCTAATATGTAATTGGTAATAAAATATCTAATAATGTTCCAGGGTCTTACACTGAGTTGGTGAATGATGTAAGTAGAAGGTAATAATTGAGAAATCAGAGCTTATAATGTTATTATTAGCCATATGCGTGGATATGGAACATCCCCAAAAAATCTGACTGCTTGCAGTGGACCTACACATGCTGACTCAGGGTGAGATGGAAATACTGTGTCATGTCATGGGCAATTTTTAAGGATATTTTCTATTTTATTCTCTATTTTTTGCAGCAATGAGCTGGGAATTTTAGCACATGCTGCAGTTTTTGGCAGCAGCACAATGCATTTCTAAAATATTCACTAAAGAAAGGATTAGAAACCCTGAATCCTCATTTACTTAGGAGTTTGTTGTCTCACCTTGCCTTTATCTATGAAAATAATCCAAGGATGAGATGGCTACTCTTCTGTTTACCCTTTCATATATTTCTACCATAATTCTTACACAAATAAATTTTATCCTGTTATGGGTTATACAAAACTCATATCAGTCAACACAGTTAATAAGAAGCACTAACTTACTGTAACAATGAGTGGCATCAAACTGAGAGGGAGACTCTAAACCAGGAAAACATTACACAGCTGAAAAGTCACTAGATAACAGTCCTTTAATCTTGTGAAGGGCATCTGGTTAGCAGAAGTCTCTCTTAGAGAGTGGTGTCTGATGTTTCTTCACTGTCTGGGTGATGAATCAATTCTCTGGTTATATTAACCCAATAGGAGACTGTGCCAGATGTATTTTCAGTTCCAGCAACTTTCCAAGGAAGCTGGTAGAAGCAGAGAAGTTACTATGAGAGAAGCTAAACTGATGTAACTCTTGTAGGTCGACCTGCAAGTGAGCCTATGGTTTCTTACAAGCTCTGTGGTATCAGTATACGCAAGAGTCAGTAAAAAGCATCTAGCAAACTCCAACGTTACCACCATCTTCATTCTTAATTTGTGAAACCTGTATCTATTTAAAGTTGGTAAACTAAGTCCTCAAAAGCAACCAGTTATACCCCTGACTACCTTGAAACTAGATTCACTGACAACCCTTGATCAAAACCAGAGTGCAGAGGTAGGTTTACTGCTGCCTATTGAACTCATCATACAGTTTTTAGCTGAGGAAAGAATCTACTTATCGGGTTTTCTGGGTTTTTCTTAACCTTCCTAACTTCTGTCTGGACAACATTTAGGACAGAGCAAAATGAAACTTCATAGATGTCAGATGGAATTTTCCTTTCTGTAACCAGGGGAATCCTTCCAGCTTAACAGGTCAAAAATTAATGCCCTAGATGGAAAATACTTGTCATATAATTGCAGCCAATAACAGAAACCAGATTCCTTGCCAACATTGTTAGTTAGTGAAATGGCAAATAAAAGCAAGAACAGAGCAGTATTGGTAGCTTCTCCAAACTACAGTTTAGAGTGCACTCTTCTGGGATGCTCTTGGTTCTTGTCAGGCTGGGACAGAAGGCTTAATAGGGGGGAACATATTGGACAAATAATCCACTCGACTTTCACTAAGCCACTAAAGCAGTCAACCATAAATGAACGTTTTTGAAATGGTGTCATATTTATAGTAACATGCCATCCATTTAAGTAGCAGAGGAGTCATAAAGCAATCTCAGACATATGAGTTTTGAAGCAGAAACTAAATTAGGCTTAACTAAATTATTTCCTCATACAATTTTTACATGATTCCCCATGATTGCTTCTTTTGTCCAAGGAATTTATCTCATGATCGTTTGAACTCACCCACCCAAACAAAAACTTCCAAAAATATTTCAGGAACAGTAAAATAACCTCACAACCAATTATGTTGAATGTATTTCCCAGTCTTATGAAAACAGCAAAATTCTAAGTATGTATGAATTAAAAGACCTTCATCCACATAATCCAGCTGATAAAGATTTGCAGGTTTAGGATTTTCTTGTGAGTGCCAGGTGGATATCACCTTCAGGAAAAAAAAAAAAAAAAAAAGAAAAGGAATTGCTTCTGGATGCAGGCAAATTAATTCAAAAGATCTTGCTATTGAGTGAGATATCTATTTACCATGTGATTTAATTAACTCTACAGTTTTCTGCGGTAGCACTCTATTTCGTGATGGGCTTTTTGGTTTTGTTTTTTCCACCCTGAATTTAGTCACAGTCACTTTATACTTATTTGTTATCCCTCTGTTCTGCTAATGCATATCATTATAGCCTCTGTTAGGCTAGGCTAAACAAATTTCCTTTTCCATTGTCATCCTAGTGACTATGCTTTGCAACAGTTCTAGTTTGAATTCATCTTAAGCAATCGACTTTCTTAAGCAATCGGCTAATTACAATTATACTGAGAATCCAGATTTCTCATTTTAATTTAGCTTCCTTAATTAAAATTTAACTGGCTCAATAGGTCTAATCTTCTACAGGGTATTAATTTGGAGTCCTTCAAAATTTAGATAACTCAACCTGAGAAACAGATCTCAGAGGTCTTCAGAAAGCTCTGGAATTTGCTTTCTGATCTCTCTAAATGGTGTCAGTTTGAGTACTTGATGATCCTCAGTTTAGGATACTCTAAATTCCTGTATCTATTTAAATATTTATAAAATTGTTACATGCTTACTTCATTAATAAAGTGTTTAGGTTTTTTATACACTGTCTTCTGGATAAATAATGGAACTCTTGGTTTGTTAATAACACCATATATCTTGGTGGATAACTGGAAATAGCAAATGAAAAAAAAATAGAGGAACCCCATGTTTTGGAATGGTTTTAACTAGCTGATATACTGGCTTAAAATAAAAATGATGTATTCTAGCGCAACACGTTGACAGTGTGAATTTAAAACATTTGACTTCTTCTAGTCTTAAAAAGGATGGTGTCTTTTGGACAGTTTGGCTTTAATTTTATTGCACCATGGGCACATAACTGAGTGGTAAGCTGAAGATTTCACTCTTGCTTTGCAGAGATTTATATATCTAAAACATTGACCAAGATGGAAAAAAAACCTGTGTGAATATGAGGGAAAATGGAGCTGGACCACTCTATTGTGTTATAGAGAAGACAGGGTTTTGGCCTAGAAAGCTGCTTGCTCTATGGCCATTGATCCAGTACTTGCAAGCATTTAACAATGCTGGCAAATGTTGCTAAGTGCCACTTGTGCTCACTTAGTCCTGTTCCTTTGCATGTCTGGATGTGATACCTTTTTTCTGAGTGTGCACATCCCCCAAATGGTGCTTGGATCCTGTTCTTAAAGGGTAAGACAAAATATGTGTTTGGACTCGGTCAGCTTGGCATACTCCTCACTGGACAAAGGCACTAAAAGGTGCAGGCTCATATTTTGCTAGCCAGGAGACATAATAACTTGTGTGCAAGGAGTGGATTTTGGAACCTCAAGTTTGAATTAAGGATAGGAAAGAAGCATTTCCCAGGAGCAGAGCATGGTTGTGTCCAGTTTCTAGACATAAGTGTAGTCCTGAGCTCTGAACCATCCCAGTTTCATCAGTAGAGGATAGAATAATGATCTCTCTTTCTTTTTATATATGTATGGTAAACCAGTTAATTTTTTGTTATTTAATTGTTAATCATCAACAGTTTTCTGTGTTTTCTCACTTGAGATTGGCACTCCCAGCTATTAGACCACATGTTTACACTTCATACTCTTTCCTCATATTCTCTGTAAATTCTACCGTAATCTCAAGTAGAGATTCTCTCTTAGTACCCACATCCAGACTAAATGGAGACAGTTATGACAAAAATCCATGTATAGATTGTTTAGTGAAATGAGCACAGAGAATACAAAGCAAATTCAGACTGATTCTAGTTGTGTGTGTGTGGGAAGTAAATAAGGAAGAAAAATATTGCCTCTTCTTCACATGCAAGTCTAATATTATCTCCCCTCTGAGCAGATGAAATTCCAGACCATACAGCTGTGAAAGTAATGGCCACTCTGAACTTAACAAATCACTTTGCTATCCTTCATTATTTCAAATTAAATATCTCTGGAAAAGGTGCTTCTGACAAGTGAGTGCAAAAAAACAATAGAAAAATTATTGGAAGAAATATATGTTGTACAATTGCACACATGCTGAGTATTATACAATCTCTAGAAGCAAAAAAATAATCCCAGGAGATATTGTGGTTTGTAATAAACTGTAACGATGCTGGATTTAAACATTTTTGATGCAACAGAATTTTATTTGTTCTTTAAAAAATTCCTTGAAAACTGCCTCCTTAGACAGAGAAGGAACACCATATATTTTTTTAAGAATTGAAAAATCAATAAGGAAAAGCAGGTACCTTTGCTACATGATTTGAAAATAATCAAAACTGACATTGTAAGAAAGAATGAGACACAGCAGTAGGATGTGTTTTGAAACAGCAAGAAGCTCCTCACCAAAAGGTGGGGTTTAGCAAAATTTGTTATTAAGGGTGAGACAAAGAAGAGTAATCTTCACTGTTTTGGTCAAATTGACTGGATTAAATAGAGTTGAGGAAGGGATGTTGCTTCACTGAACTCTCCTTTTTCACACCTATGGAGACATACTTTGCAAAAAAGGAAAAAGGGGGGGGTGTGGAATAGTCCTGTCATTTCCTTTCCTTCTTTTACATGGACCCAGGTATTTCAGGTGGGGAGCTGATGATGTTCACCTTGTGCTCAGGTTGAGTTTTGTTGGAATATTATTAGTTCATAAAACGGAAATTTGTTGGATGCTTTCCAGTGAGATGTGTCTGTTGCAGTCTGTGGTCTGTGTCAAATTAAGCTGTGTGCTTAGTAAATGCCTGATGGTGAGCAAAGCTGGTGGGAGATGATAAACACCGCACTTGAGCTGATATTGACAAAGTCAATATGAGTCAGTCACTGTCACTGTCTTTTCTGAAAAATACACCTTCACCAGCCTTGGCACAGCAGTGGCAGTGCCTATGCCTTTGGAAAGAAACTTGAACCAGTCTGCTGTCTTCCTCCCTGTGTTAAATGACTGAGTACTTCATGTTTCATCATTTAGAAACACCCATGTCTTGTCACTTCCCAATGCAGAGGCCTGATGTGACAGGGTGGGAAGGAGGCTTTCTTCCTACTTCAGAGCTCTAAGAAAGAGTCTCATCCTTAGCAGATTTGAGACTTATGTTTCTGAAAACTGATAATCACCGGATAACACCTGGGGAAAGAAGCCATCTTATTAAGGCACTTGATAAACTGTGTCTGTATAAACTGCTTTCTTTCATGTTTCATTAATGTCACCAGGTTTTGTACCCACCACATGCAGGTAAACTTATATCTGCTTGTATCTCCTCTGGGATTAATTTTGCAGAAATAGCCCTTTTCCCCAGAGAAATTTTCCTCCTTTTCTCTGCTTTTAGAAATCCACAGTTTAGGAGCAGCCTTACTCTGTGGCCCCTCGGATTGGTTGTAGGAGCAAGTTAAAACTGTATAGACTGGATGACCCATATTTCCCTCATTTGAGTTGGAAAGAAATTGCTTCATATTCCTTTTCCCTTCAATCTTGTAAAGCTGTAGAAGAAAAAATTGAGAAGGGAAATTTATATTATGCAGGTGTCAGGTAAAATCACATGCTGCTGCTTCCTGCAAGAGGATAGTGTAAAAACAAATATAGGTATGGGCACTTAAAAAGGAAACCTTACGCTGTTCTGAAATACTGGAGGAATTATGCCTGTGACTTGCTCTCCCTGTTTCTTTCAGTGAAAATGTAATCACAATGATACAGAGATAAGGACTAAGCTTTAGCTTCAAACTTAAATAGTGTATTTGAAACGTGACTTAAGAGCATGACTTTACGTGCCTACCCTGAGCTGCTCAAAACTGAAAGCAGGCTTACCCAAGGAGGAAATGAGTAGACTAATGTGGAACTGAAAATAATTTTTCTCTTCTCTAGTGGAAGAAAAGCCACACAGGTGGTCAAAAAGATAAAATGGTGTCAAATCAGTAGAGGGTTTTCCCAGTTGGCACAGAAGAGTTCTGCCAGAAAAGTCATCAAACACAACATGGATAGGAGAAAGCCTTTATGTTCAATGAATCCACATTCAGTTAAAAGTGCCATGTTTAAAGCAATGAAGGCTAACTTGCTCTGACCTTACTATTTGTACTGTGTTTTAAAAAATTATTAAGCATGTTTTGTAGTAAGTCAGGATCAAAGATAGAAACGTATTAGAGACTGAGAACCTCTTTTTCCAAAGCTGTGAAAGATGTGACCATTTGTCAAGCATTGGCGTTCAACCTGGAGACCTTGACGTAGGGCAGTGGAAGGGTTACCACTGTGGGAAGGGAGTTCACACCGGGAAGGTTGGGTGAGCCGAGACAAGAGGACTTCTGCATGGCAGCTTATCCGCATGACTACCACATGGTCCCTGAGAAGAGCAATATATGCAGCGTTACACATTCAGCATTCCAGCCATGTAGGAGATCTTTCTGCGCAGGGACTAACGTTCTATAAGGCTGTAAGTTTATATACTTGAAGTCTGTTTGCTGTGAAACTTTCAAAAAATGGAACTGGTTTAAAAACTGCCTTTTCGTAATCCCCCTCCTTTGTGAAACTCCAGGTACTGCATCCCTTTTGAGAAGTAGCAGTAAATCTGCACTCCTGCTGCTGTCTGTCTGTATCAGGTTTGGTTTCCAGTAATCTATTTAAAGCAGATCTCCAAAGAGCAGTAATGGGATGATTGTTCAGTATATGACTACCATTTTTTTGAGTATATTCCTCTGTGCATGTCAACATTTTATCACTTAATGAAAAAAATGAATAATAGTTTTTTGCTACTTTCTTCCGCATTTGACACATTTATGCTTTTTGCTGCATTTACTTTCAAAAGAACATTCTTATTTAAATGAAGCTTAAGCTTTGTCAGTCTAAGTGAACAGTCAATACTGCACAATGTTGTCTTCAAAAATGTAGTGAAAAGGTACTGTGCTGTCATTTTCTTGTACCATTCTAGTAGCATGAACAGAGTAACTTGACTAAAGTGCAAAAAAGTATAACATTATGCAACTACTAATGTTAATAGAATAGAGATAAACTACAGTTCTATTCAAAATGTAACCCACTATTAACAGCAAGGATTTTCTCTTATAACACATTACTAAACAGTTTTTTATAGTCTTGCTTTTTTTTTTTTTTTTGAGTTTACTAAAATGAAAACAAGTGTTAAAACTTTAAACACATGCACCTGTGTAAGTACTGATATCAGAAGTAGACTACAGATAAGGTACTTTTCTAGAAGGAAACAGCACCACAGCTTCTCTACTGCTCTACAAGATACAAATGCCGAGTAAAAACATTGTCATTACTCACCACCAAACATGGAATATCACTGTGCAATAGGAGAAGATAAGTGGGAACAACTGCATTCATCACAGAAAGTATGAGACTTGATACGCCCCTAACACATTCAAGAAATCAACGTGGAAGACGCTTGTGATGTTTGCAAAGCAGCACACTGACCACATATACTGCTTTCCACACCTTCCACTCTCTGAAGCACTGTATTTTGCATGAACCAGAAGATATTTCAGACAAGACCTTTCTTGATCTTTGTTTATAAAATTTTTGACCTAATATCATGCTTCTGTAGGACTGATAATAATGTAGAAATAAGCACAGGAATCTAAGGTTCTGCCTGCCCTGAATTTATCTTTTAATGCCCTTGTTTTCTAATTCTCTTACATGTGAGCAAACCCACCATTAGCTAGTGATCTCCTTCTTAGTCTAGTTGTTTGCCATCATACTGTTTAAATAGTTTTCTTGCTGTTCTACCACTGAAAATGTGGAAAAGTAACTAAATCTTAGTATTGCAGCAGTTTCGGCTCTGCCAATCTCTTGAAATTTATCTTGGAAAATATGTTAAAAGCCAGTGTGACAGAAATTCCTCAGTATCTCATTCATTAATAACAGATGGCTGTTCTCAAGTCACAAAAAGGTTAGCCAAGGCCTCTAGCCTCAAGTAGTCAAATTAGAGCATACAGTGATTAATAGAAAGAGTGCAATTTAGAAATGAAATAATGTTGCCCAATTTAGGCATTCAGATATGGATCCCCAAAATAATGCCATTTAAAAGCAAGACTAACAAACAAATGGTTAATTTTCCTTTCTTCATGACCTGTCACATAACAAATAGTTTCTGTGAAAATGCTACTAAAAAAGAAACCCAACAAAATGAACCCCAAAAACCCAAAAAACAAACAACTCCCCCCCCCCCACACTTAATTTTTGAAACAAATTTATTTAAAATTACTCTTTGGAACCAACTTCCAGGCATTACATAAAAAAGTTATTAATACATTTTACAATTATAATTGCAATGCATAATATTTTATACAGTAACGGTTCAACATTATGATACACAATCATATAAGAAGGCATAGTCATAAATGTAAATATCTGAGAGTAGAGGTATAAAGTCCCCCAAAGACATAAGGAATGAACTTTGTGACAATTAAAGATCAAATGGAGCTTCAAGAATTACAGAATCAAGTAGAAAATGCTTTCATGCTGGGATTTTATAAGAATGTAAGGGGAGCTCAAACTTGTCCTAGTAGCCCCAGAAGATATATGAATTCAGGGAAGAATAAGCTAAGAAATACGAGGGTATGTGAAAGGAGACAGTATCTACTCTCTTGAGGGTATCTGGTCAGGGACGTTTTCAAAACAAAAAAAGATAAGAAAGGAGGAACCCATAAAAGAAAGACTATACAGAGACAGAAACCTGCCAGATGAAAATAAGGGAGGCAAAGAGAATAGACCTCCTCAGACACACTAATTCACAGGCTGTCCAGAACCTGCAGGCAAAGTGGCCTTTTGCATCCCATAAGGATAGAAACCTGAGTGTCCAGGATGTTGGAGGAGAGAGGTGTTGGTGGGATTGATGGGGGATTTAGAAGGGGAACGGGACTGAGAAGGGGAACGGGACTGAGAAGGGGAGCGGGACTGAGAAGGGGAGCGGGACTGAGAAGGGGAGCGGGACTGAGAAGGGGAGCGGGACTGAGAAGGGGAACGGGACTGAGAAGGGGAACGGGGATTGAGAAGGGGAACGGGGATTGAGAAGGGGAACGGGGGACTGAGAAGGGGAACGGGATTGGGAAGGGGAAAGGCACTGGGGAAGAACAAAGGTGGAATAGGAAGAAAGGGATGTGAAATGGCTGATTGCTTGAAAAATAGGGCTATTAAGTACATTTGTTTGAGTCTGCAGATTGCTGCAGTTTGTCCTCCCCTCTTATTAAATCTTTTCTTAACTACCTGTCTATATAATCTCACTATCCCACATGTCCTGCAAGGACTAGGTGCCAGTTACCAGGGGATTGGTGAGAGCAAATCTGGTGCTCGTAGCTGGAATCAGATTGGAGGTGTGGGTGCCCAGCAGTCCATGGTGTCAGCTACTGCAACAAGTGAGGTCTCAGCATCAGCTGCTGCAGGGGGTCAGGGGACTCTGCCTCTTGTCACTGGCATGGGAAGGGTGTGTGTTGTAAAAACAGAGCTCCTGCGTGTGACCAACATGAGAGAGGTGAGTGAGGGGCTCAGTGCCGGTAGGTGGTGTGGGACTGTGGTCACAGACAATGTTCCTGGTGATGGCTGTTGGGGAACCAGTGTCTGCAAGTTTCACAAACCATGTGCTTGTGTGGTGTGGTTGTGTCATTTGATAGCAAACTTCAGGCTGAAAGACTTGGCAGCAAGAGTGGGCATAGGTCTAGGCAGGTGGATCAGGTGCTCAGGAGGTCTGTGCTGGTATTGGGGGGACCCACAAATCCATGTGTATGACTCCAGAGAGAACCATGTGTGTGCCTTCGCTAGTGTGTTATTTTGTGTATGTGTGTGCGTGTGCGTCTGGGGTATGTGGTCACCTTCACTATCAGGCAGAAACTCTGGTTCTTCAGGCATATCAAGCTGGGATCCAGTGGTCAGGAAGGAGGAGCCCTGGACTGGGGCTATTGGAGGTAGCATCTGCTCCTAACAAATAACCTGTAATAACCACAAAAAAGCTTCTAAATAAGGAGAATATATAGGACAACTCCATCTTAGAAAAGGTATGTTGTCGAGGATTATAAAACCATGAATGGTTTCAAGAATCATAGAATCATAGAAGGTGAATAGAAGCTTTCAACTTCATCATGCAAGAAGGAAGAAGCAAACAGTTGGTCTGGTGAAGAAAGACTGTTCTTCCACACATTTCATAACAAAGTTGTTGCGCTTGATGTCACAAGAAGCTGTGAAGGCCAGGAGTAAGAATGGATTTAAAGATAGATTAATCAAGCTCATGGAAGGCAGTTCCGTTGATAGCTATCAAATGATGACCAGATGCAATCTCCAGCTCATGAAATCTCTAAATACCCATTGCTGGAAGCTGTGAGGCTAATGCTTGGATCACACTATTCTTGTTCTCATCACAGTCTTACCAAAAGCATCTATTTTCAGACTACTATTGAAAGCAGGGCTGACCTGGTTTGGCATTTTTTATGCCCTTATATTACTGAGGTCTGAGCAAGTTGGCAATTCTGAATTAATCTTTACTTGCTTTGTGTACTGCTATAAAAGCTTCAGTTATAATATTCTAGTACTGAACATCCTCCATGTCTTGGGGATAATGTTTACCCAGTTTGTCACAGCCTATGTTTAAATTTGTTCATTCACTATGTGCTAAATCTAACTGTTGAATATATTCCTTTAAAAGACTGTGGTTTAGGAGAAAGAGAAAGGCTGCCTTTTTCCTTTGTCAGGTGGAGCTTTCTTAAGGCAGAAGGCGAGAGCCCTTTGAGCAGCTGGATATAAAGGAGAGCAGAGGGAACTGGCAGAGAGTAAGACCCTGCAGAATGCTCCAGTGGGAGCCAGTCTGGGGGGTTTCTGAGAAGTAAGATAGACTGAAGCACCGCCACAGCTGTGATGGAGAGTACTTTTTTCCCCCATGGTCCAGAGGAGAATCATAGAATAGTTTATGTTGGAAGGGACCTTTAAAGGTCATCTACTCCAACTCCCCTGCAATGAGCTGGGACATCTTCAAGTAAATCAGGTTGCTCAGAGCCCTGTCCAACCTGGCCTTGAATGTTCCCAG
>JBCJKH010014233.1:0-15774 GCA_039877255.1 Loriculus beryllinus | reverse complement strand
ATACTTACAGTTTATTTTGGATGATTTCTAGCTGTGAGTCAATTGGAAGATCTGTAGCTTAGTCCTTTTGTCACCTCAGAGCAATCCCATTTATTTAAATAAATATTTTTTCAATGAAACAAGGTTTTAACCTATATTCCAGGAGAGTGTCAAATGACTGAAATTAAAGTGCAGGAAATTCCATTCAAAATTTTGAAGTGCTTTCATGACACAAGGTTATTTTAAATTAATATGTTCCCATTAAGAATTCTGGTTTTATGGAACTGGCATGTTTTACATTAAAATGTAGGGTAAAAAACATACTAATGTTTGCTTGTGTTTTTCTGGAAACTCATGAAAGGTGAACATCTTGATCTGAACAAAGAAGGAGCAGGCGTTGTTATGTTGAAGAACTTGATATACTGATTCTAAGTTTTGAAACTACTATTGCAATGCTCATTCGTAACCAAATAGATCCAGCTATACCAATTATTGTGAGGGCTGATTTGCCTCTTTAATAAAAATATATTTATGATAGCATCCTTACTTGTTTTTGATAAAGGGGAAAAACTTCTGGATTTCAGGTGTTAAAGTGAGGATTCTTCCAATACACCACTGTGCTCCCACTAAAATAATTATAAAATTTCTCTGGGAACACAGGTAGGCCACTTCAAGAAACCTGGCCTCACGTTCCATTTAATTTCTCACATCGATCTAAGATTGTTGGAGCCTCAACCCTATCTCCTTAGTTTAAGAACATCCTTAACATTAGGAGCTCTTGGTTACCTGGCCAGGTCTTGTTCCACTAGGATGGGAAGCTGGCTAGGGTATAGTTAACTGGACACTTTCATGTATGTCTTCATGCTGGATCAGCATGGTAAAATGAAGACTACATGTTTAAAGCACTTGAAAGGCAGTAAATTTTAAAGTGTCATCTAATCCGCCAGTGGAATTTCTTGCTGTGGGACATAGAGGCAAACAATTTGAGAGTCAGGGTAGGATTAAGCATTTGAATAGGAATAATACCTGCAGTTAACTTGTGAGGTTAAAGTATTATGAGGTTTATCAGTTCCTTTGCTTCTGGGCATAAACTGCCAGGTCAGCTTGTGAAAGAACTCGTTTTTGCTCTCCCTTGTTGCTCTGAGCTGTCTGTGGGATGCTTTCACAGGGTGTGGGGCACCCAAGTATGTTGGTGCCAGAGAGGAGGACAGCAAACTGGAACAGTCAATAACCCTAGTGTGGAGCAGGGGCTGCTACTTTGGTTTTTATTCCCCAGCTTCTGAGGGATTCCACAACCCATGTGGGAGGCAAGCAGTGCACCCAGTGGACTGCCTTATATTAAATCTTGTTCACAAAGAATTTTTAAGTCTGGGAAGTGATTTATCATCCAGTCACTGCATGGCCACTTTTCCATACAAAACAGAAGCTCTCCATTATGCATGTGTATCTTCTGACACATGAATATATTAAAAAGAATTAAATCCCCCCACCATTTGGTCTGGGATCACACTTATCAGGCACATTCTTCTTCTGTCTTTTTGGTAAAGGAAAGCTAGAAGTAGACGGCTTGAACATTCCTCCCTTTTTAAAGCTTTCCGTAATGTCTCTTCACAGACAGAGATTATACATATGCGTGTTATAGCTGGAAGAAAACGCACAGGCATTAACTACAGCAGCAGGTGTTTGGGGGATTGTTCACCTCTAGAATATTTGCACAACATCATTTAAACAATTAGCTGTTTGCCCTCAAGGACTGGGGTTTATAAACTGGAAAATTCACAGCAAGAGAGGTTCTGACTGGAAAGGCATGAGATAGATGAGGGTTTTTTTTTCTCATACTTGAAGATTAAAATTAAAACTTTAAATGTCTGGTTGCACTGAAGTGGAATTTTGGGTTTAGACTGCAAAGTGATGTTTAGGCTGCAGGAGAGCAGAGAGACAGTACTGTTGGTAAAGACGTTACATTAGAAAACAGGCAGAGATATGTGCTCTTTTCAGGCAAAGATATGTGTCTTCAGATAGGCTGGCAGGAGCATTTGATGGTCTTTCTTATCACACAGAGTTTAAAAGAAGGAGAACATTCTGACTGATTTGAATGATTAATATAATCACGAGTGACACTAAGAGGTCTAGCCGAACCCAAACAAAAGCGAGCAATGCTTTTCCTCCAGTTGACTTCCAGGAGCCAGTCAAGGTGTTAGATATGCTGATCTCAAAGACCAGGATAATGGGTTGATGAACCCAATTTAGACACTTCTTTTATGTCCAGACTACTGCAAATTTCTGTACTACATTGGCAGCTTTATTCTTAAAGAGGGCAAGGTGTTGCAGATGCCGTGAGATAAGCTGTATCTCCCTACTGATCTGGATGTCTATGCAGGGATGCTAGGTTCTCTCATGTGCACTACTGGTTTCTTGGGTGGAGGTAGATGGACAAGCACTAGCTATCTGCATGACAGCTACTACCTGGAAATTAAATATATGGATCTAAGGACCTAACCAATCCCTTGTGGACCATCCCTTTAAGACTCTGTGTGCTGAAACGGTTTGAGCAATGGAACAGAGCGCTACTATATCACTAAAGGACAGTAATTGTCTTGTGTTACAAGTTACAGCAGTCAGGGCCTTGAGCACACCAAAAGCCTTTGGTTTTTGGTGTGCTTGATCAGCCTTACCCAAGGCCTCCATCCATGCACCCAGTGCCCATTAGTCCAAGAATTCCATTAAGCTAAGTCTTGGCCCCCCAAGATGAGAGACATTGCAGGCGTTGCCTGTCTTTTGCTGTTCTGAGTTGTTGACTGAATTTCCAGGATGGACACCAAGCCTGTCTTCTAGCTCTGTTTCTGATCCTGTCTTTGGTTTGAGCTACAGTGTTGGTAGTTTTGTCTCTGGTTCTCTCCTCTATCTGGACTAAATGACTTGACTTCCTGGATGGACCCCAGACCATGTAGGTAGCCTTGTTTCCAGCTCTGCCTCCAGAGACTGTTGTGTTATGCAGTAAACATGGAATAATCCAAAGTACATTTGGCATTGTGCTGTAGCTGTGAGGATATTACCTGGCATAGTCAAAGTCAGAGAGGAAGGGAGAGAGAATTGCAACTGCGGTGATGTGCTGGTTAATGTACTGTAGACTAATTTACTCACTGTGAGCTACCCTATGGCATCCAGCTGCATTGTGCCTATTCTTCCAGTTGAGACATGTAACTAAACAATGTCCTGATTCTAGTTGTGTGCCAGAAGGGCAGCTTATAAACCCTTCTCAGACAATGTACAATATCTCCTTCTTCCTTCCTGTGAAACCTCCTGGGGCCTAGCATGTGCGGGGGTGGTGGAAAAAGGGAGGGAGAGGAGGAGGAATGGTGAGAGGAGCAAATATCCGTTGCCAGCCGTTCCCGATGGAGAAAAAGGCTGTGATAGTAAATGATGCATTTTATGGCAGAGAGGAAATGCCTTCATCCCATGAGCTGTGGCCCTGGCCAATGTTCTACCTACCTGAGGAGGAGGGGGTAGGTCCCTGACTGTATTCGGCCAGATGAGAAGTCTGCAAGCTGGGAGGTGTTGTCCCTGGTGGATGTAAAATACTTACAGGTGCTTCCTGCCGCCTGGCTCCAGCTCCAGCTCCACATCGGGAGGCGGGAGAGCTGTGAGCAGATGATGTAGTTGCGTCTGGAAGTTCTCAGGTGGCAGATCACCCCTTAGAGACTGTCACAGTGAGTGTGGATCAGCACGGTGTGCTGAGGCCGGAGCTGTGGGAGGCTGGGAAAAATAACAGGCTGTGCTTTCCTGACCTGGCAAAAGGACACATGCAAGGAATGGTTGCAGGTTTTTGTTTGCAGAATTTCTTGCCGTTTCTGTCTCATGTTATCTGAAATGTACTTTGAGCCTTGTCTTGAAATGAAGCATTTTGACACTCATTTGGAGGCATGCCCAAAGGATGGTCTAAAACCTCTACAGGAAGGATCTGTGTCATGATAGCTTTTATGAAGTCCAAAGAAAAAGCGGCTTATACCAGGTCTAGCAAAGTTTGCAAGCAGAGCTTTAACCCTTTTGCAAAGAAGAATATTTTCTCTCAGCCATCAGATTTTTTTTGCTTTTCTTCTCGCTTTTCTTCATTCTATTTATAGCTTGCTCTAGTTTAATTTTTCTTGGACATCAGACAAGTAAGCAAGTCTTTTCTCTGCTGATCTTAAGGTGGAGTTTGTTTATATATATACAAGATCTATAATTACACGGCAGTGTGATTCTCCACAAAACATCCCCTAGCCTCCACTCCCCAAATTCATATGGCACTTCTTTTCTGCAGTGCCAAGCACACTGTTAGACTTTCTAGACAAAGCTGTTTTGTGTACATATGATTTTCTGTTCTGTATAAAACTTTACCTCACAAAAAAGAAAATGTGTGGGGGAAAAAAAAAAAAAAAAAGGAAAACAAGGCAGCTGGGAAATCTTGGACTAAAAGGCAGATCACATTTCAAAACATTGTGATCTAAAAATAACAACTCTGATTTCCCCGTTCTTCTCTTCATCTCCCCCTTCATCTTCTTCTCAATGTAATTCATTTTCTCTAAAGAAAATCCTCATGCTGTAAATATATGAAATATGTAGCACTCCAGTGATACTGATGTTATTTTCAAGATGCAGTTATGATTTTAAAAATTGGGAAATGGCATAAGAGCAAACATTGAAACTATTATGACTTGTGCAACTCCCTTTAATACTGTATGTATATTCACACGCATGTGTGATAACAGGAGTAATAAGGCTAGAATTCATGTCCATTTCAGTTTATGCCAGGAATCAGATCTTTTTATGGGGTTCACATTAATTATTAAATATTTTGACTTTGTGGACTTACTTCTACCTCTTAAAGGGCCATTCCCACTGAAGCTGGTGGGTCTACCCTTCTCATATGAAGATCAGAGATTGTCAGTTTTGTGAATTAGATTGAAGGGTTTGGGTTGTTGGTTTTGGTTTGGATTTTTTTATTGTGTGTTTTGTTTTATTTTTTTAAAACTTTCGTTGGTGTTTTCAAAAGCAAAGAAGAATTTTGCACCTTTTTGAGTGCCACTCTGCTGCAGGTAAAGAATGTAACAGCTTGTGAGAGTGCAGCTAGAGCCAATAATAATTTGACTGACATGTCTTGGCACTGAAATGCCTATTAAAACTTACTCTGTCCTTTCAAGATGGAGATTTTAATGCTGGGCACTTGTTTGAGCTGAAAATTCACTCTCTTTATAGCTCCAAGGAGCCTGCATCCTTGAAAGATTCTCAGAAGGATCTAATATTTCTATTGATGATAGAATAAATCCTTCAATGTCACAGAGTTTCCAAGCCATGGATGATTCCAAGCCCAGTACGTACTGCAAACATGTTTCCATATGTAACACACCATACTTTTCCATACAGGATCCCGAAGACTTCTTGAAAAACCACGGGGGACAGTCAACTATGATAACCTGGTAGCAGTTTTAGGAAAAAATATGTTTACTTTAAGAATTTATAGGAAATATAGCAATTTGTAGTAGGGGTTGACTGTGGACTCAAGGGATAATGAAGTTCATTGCAGGAACAAATGTCTTCAGATATTTGATGGGCATGATTTCAGTGACAAATAAGCCAGCCCTGTTCAGAAAAGTCTGACAATAGATATACTCTTATTTCACAGAAAGACAACGTCTTTGATTTTATGTAAGATATGCACACTCTTAAAGCCTGTTCCAAAGTAAAATCACTGATATTCTTTCCATGGATTTGAGACAGTTCCAGTAGGTGGGAGGTTAGCTCTCCTACCTACACTGCCAGTAACCAGAAGAGGTTTTTTAAAGAGCTGTTTATTACATGGTATGGTAGAACAAAATTTTTCAATGCAACCTCCTGTCTCCTGCAGCTTGCAGCGCTAACACAGGTCTGTGGTGCCTGCTGGAATCTGCCTGGGTTTTAAGGCAGAATTTTAAATACGCTATCAATTTGTTTCCACCTTTATACACAATGCAGTAAGAGGTTGCACTAGCATTGAGAAATTTTTTCATGCCTAGGAGACTATGACATTTGTTTGAAACAAACTCCTGTGCTGACTTACTGCAGAATTAAAGATACTCTGTACATGTACAGAAGGTACTGGACATGTGTAGGCGAATGTCTGTGTGTAGGCACAGCTGTTATAAACAGGTTGATAGCCCAAGGACTTTTACTGCTCTCATTACCTGTTCTGTGGCTATAGCTTTTGGTCTGTAATTCAGCACCATCATCATCTTCACAGTAAATCTTAAGGTTTCTACAAGTGCTTTCCAATTCAATATCAGCAAGGATGAATAAACAAACATGTTAACCCTGGTATCTGCACCACCACTCGTCTTTTTTGAGAATCCAGAGACATAGAATTTTTGGGTGAGATCTTATCTTCCTGGATCACTCTGCTACAAACCTCTTGAGCCAGAGATGAAATGGTACTATGGTGAGCAGTAAAATCCTTGTAGACCACCAGAAAATTGCTGCCTCAGAGCTGTGCAACAGCTTTTATTCCTTTCCTTGTTGAGAAATCAAATGGAATTGTTTAGGAGATCCCAGTTTTAGGAACTAAGCCAAGCTGGCTAAGTTAGCTGTGTCCTTGACAGGATTCTCATGAGGCTGATGCCTCAGGAAACATAATTACCTCCAACAGCACCTGTAGAAGAACCCCAAGGGATCTGGGTGCCTGGAATCAGGTAGCACAATAGGTGCCATGGTATCAAAATCCCATGTATGTGAGAACTTATCATTGATCCTCTACGGAGCCTACTGAGGACATCACTTCTTGCAATGGAGGTTGCTGCTGGAGTATCTGTAACTCTGAATCATAAATGGTCAGGCATGAAAGCACAGACAAACCTCATTGACTAGGGAACCTGGATTTTCTACAATACCCCAATTTACCAAAACTCACATTTATGGAGCAGAGAACAGCAATTGTTCTCCCATGGCAGCCCACGGGAGCAACAGTAACCACTCACAAGCTACCTCACTGCTCTGCAATTTGCAGTGCTGTACAATATCTGCATAAAGAACAGTGAAACAGTCTTTGTGATGAATGTGATTAATCTTTCATGTAGTTTTAGTTCTAGTTCCACTCTGGCATTTCTTGTGCCGCATGCAAGCATAATTTTTTTTCCTAAAGCAGTAATAATAACTTTTGAAATCCATTGCACCTAAACAAGCCTCCCTTGAGGAAAATATTATCTTACTTTTCCTTTCCAAGACACTGTTTAACAACAATTTGCATAAAGGTATATATACTGTACAGATTTATTTGGGTTAGAAGTCTTGTTATGAGTGTAGTTTTTAAAATATTTGAATGAGCAAAAAGTGCATTTACATAAAGACAGAAGGAAAATGTAATATAATGAAAGTTAAGATGAATAAAGAAAACAGGTTTTAAGATGCCGCAGATAATATGAAGCTCATGATCCCTTTCAAAGTGCGGGTAGATTGCTCTTAAAACAACCTGAGCTTCAGGGTGTTTTGTCCTTTTGGTCCTTCTGGAGGTCTGTAGGGTCTCAGATGTCCCAGCTCAGTCACCCCACACTATGGTTCTAACTGCCCTACTTTGACAATTTCATAAGGTAGGTAAGACTATATCCTGACATATCTTTTCAGGAAAGGTGCTAAAAAGCTATTAACATAATGTTGCCCCACTGCATTTCTACTGTGTGATCACTTTTTTCCACTGATAATTGTTCCATGTTGTGTTGGGAAAGATCTCTGAGATTTGATCAGTGTGAATGAGGGCGAAACTTGGGCTTCATGATGTGTGAAACTCCAATTACCTCTCATTTTAAGTTTACAACAAAGTTAGTGGAAGTTGTGTGAGTCTGCAGCCAGCAGTGCTTTGAGAACTACATCTTTCTTGTATCAAGTTCAAAAGGGCAAGCTCATCCAGATATAACTGGCAGTAGTATTGAAGACCATATCTGAATTGGTCACACTGGGCTCTATTTAGTCGGGATCAAATCAGTGTAATTAAATGATGCCTGGAGCATAACTTCTCCCATCTGAAGCTAGACAACTAAAATGGGTCTCTAGAAGCATGACTTTCTGTTCATTGTTGCTCAAGGGAGTAAGGAGTAACTTATTTGCCAATAGAATAAAATCTACTGTGTAAAGACTGAAAATGAAGGGAAATGGGCCCCAACTAAACTCTGCTGCATTGATAGGCACAGTGAATGCAAATTGCAAAATTCTGCTACTATGTCTCTCCCTATTATAAAACATATGCTAGCAAAAATAAAGTTGATAATATTTATTGTGACAGCTGATGTTAATGATTTGACTTCTTCCAACTAATAGACTAGTAACCTACTATTTGTTTTTAGATTGTCTAGATTATGTGTACTTAAAGTCCCTTGGAGATTTTAATTCTACATTTCACCTGTGACAAGGAAAACAGCAGGCATGTTGAGCATATGAAAATGCAAAAAGGAGACCTGAAGGTTTCCCAGGCTCTGTGAAACACAGAGTCAAATGCCCTAAGAAACCAGGTGACACATGTATAAACTGAGTTAGCAGCAGCTACAGAGTGTGTCTGTTGGGATCACTCTGCCTTTCCAAAAGAGGGAAAGAACATGTATGCTTTCTAACAGGATCAGGTAGTAGAGGAAGACTTCCTCAAGCCATCCCAATTTTCAGATCAGAAATTCATAATGAAACTGTACCAAGTGACAGCCAGCATGCAAACCTTTATCTTTGCTTAAGCACCTGTTGGTTTCCCAGACATGAACTATATCCTGGGTGCTGAGTTCTCCTCAGTATTATTTCTGTGGTTTCAAAGGTTTCACCTCTCCTGCAGCAGTGTGTGCAAGAGACTGGAGCACATCCCTCCGCTGTCTCTCCAGAGACGTACCTCTCCTTAGGGAAGAAAAAATAAAATAAAAAAAAATAAAATAAAATAAAAATAAAAAACACTGAACCTTCTTTCTTCCACACTAAAAGACCTTTGTCCCAAACCACACATGTAGATTTTAAACAGAAAATAATTTGAAAGCACAGTGCTTCCTTTATAACAGACCTTATGTGCCTTATGCAGCTTTCTGAGTTCCTGTGTCCATGGATTTATGATGTGCTCTACACTTTCCACATTCTCAGTGTTGTTTTCCCACATTTGAAGGAGAAATGATCAAGAGATTTGTGCTGGAGTGAAATTTATTCTGTCTTAAGCTGTGTAAAGGTTCCAAATTCACCACAGCATGGAAAATAGAAATGCTGTAAGCATCTTGGGCCCTTCCCAGGCATGCAGACACCGTGCCTTCTGTAGAAATGAACATTACATTCTTGTAACTACAGTTCTTGTGAGAACTGCTTTTGCTTCTAATAGATCAGGTAAATATGAACCAAGAATATGTTATAATGCCCAGGGGGTCATTTCTTCATGGGAAAATAGCCCCCAGCCCAATGAAAAGCTGCACTCCTCTACAGAGGGTGGAGTTTGAGTGGCCTTTCTGGTCATGAAGAGTGAATTGCAGGAGTGGGCCATCAGCACCCCAAGGGGGTCCTTTGTTTTAGGTTAGGAAGCTGTAATTTAATATTTTTTAAAACAATGCATTAAAAACCATTTTAAGACTGTGGAAAACATGATCATGCTGTCTAGTTTCCTCTATGTGGGCTAGAAACCTCTGCATGACCATCAAGACACAGGTGCTGAAGCCACTGTCCCTCTCTGTTGACAGCCTGGTAAGGCCCACAACAATTCCTAACAGCAGCACTGTCAGACTTGCCTCCATGCTTAGCAAGGAACCGCTTTGCTACCTCCTCAATAACTCGAATATTCCTTGGAAGTGTTGGTCATTACAGCTGTGGTCCTGTCCCCACTGTTGAGGAATACTCTAATTCAGCTGAAATTCCTTAGTGGTTTGCCAGCTGCCCTTTCCATGGAACAAACAAAAAAAACCCAAGCAAAAGTAAAGAATGAATTTCTTCTTACTCCAAGATTAACAAAACAGACACACAAAAATAAAATAAAACCACACTTACAATTACCCTCTCCTTAGATCACCTACTAACCAGCTAAGCAGCTCTCAAGACACTTATGTATCTGGGATCAATCTTTACTCGATTCCTGGGCATTACTTATATAGAAAGGAATTGAGACTCTATGAGGAACTTCTCCTTATATATCTATTTCGTCCTTGAGCAAGTAGCTCCAGCTTGAAAAGCCTTTTGTAATTCATAACTTAATTAGGATGCCAATTTTTAACAGTGCTATTTAAAGATTACTGACCTTCCCTGCCTAATTTTAGAAATATCAATGTCTTTTTGGCACGGCTAGGTAGATCTATTTTCTGATCAGAGAATAAACATGACTTGTTAATGACTGTACTAGAGCTTAACAGGCTACAGATCTTTTTATAGTAATGAAGGAAGTCTTCCTGCCTGGAATTATCGAACATATGCTAATATTCAAACATTTGTATATGATCAATGTACACAAAAGCCTATAATTTAAAGGAACATAGAATACATAACTATGCTTCATTTTCTTTTCTCTGTTTGCATAATACACATAATAATAATTCATCATGATCTCTCAAATCCAGTCAGAACGTGACAGTAATCAATCAAATCTGAGGTGAGAACTGTTCTGGGGAATACACATGCATTACTTCGACTTTGGGGATGCTGTGATTTGCAGCCTAATATTTTCCCCATTCCATTTCAATCCTTTTCCTTTTTGTTATTCTACCGGGATTTTCAGACTATACTTGCTGGCAGCTGCAGTGAAGAGCATTCAGCTCAATACAGTCTAGCCAGATTCTAGGGAAGTGCTAGGGAAGTGCTAGGTAACTGCCTCTTTGGCTGCATACTCCATGGTCAAAGATGAGGCTCTCTCAATCTACCCATCAGCAGAACTATTCAGGATAGAGTAATTGTCTGAGTATAGAGGAGTTTGATGGTATCAAATATTCATTTTTAAACTATTGGTTTTATTTTAACACATATTAAAGCTAATAAAGTGTTGTGATACTGAATAAACTTTTATTCCAAATAAAGGTTTACAGTGTCAACTGGTGCTCATCTCAACTAACAAACATTTCTTACTGTGTCTCACTGTACCCTAAGGCACTGGAACAAGCTGTCCAGGGAAATGGTGGAATCACCATCCCTGGAAGTGTTCACAAACTGTGTAGATGAGGCCCTTAATGCCAGTCCTTGGATAACGTTTGGATTTCATGGTCTTAAAGGTGTTTTTCAACCAAGTTGATTCTGTGATTCTATGAAAGTTTCCCTAAAACAAAAACAAAGCATGAAAAATCAGACCATCACAGAGTGTTAACCCAAGGCCTCTACAGGCCACTTATATCCCACTTAAGCTTCCAATTTTTACTTTAATGGAACAACTCACAGTGGCAGAGGAAAAAGCATCACTCTTGTGAACCTTAGTTGCTTTGATCTTTGCTAAGCAATTAGCTGTGCCAGGCCACCCTCAAATTGTCAGTCAAGACAGGCTTTGCTCTCAAGCAAACAGTGGTGTATTTCTCCCTCCTGATCTTTTGCATCCAAGGCCAGCAGAAGCTGCAGAGACAGCACATTTGGCTCCCTCCGGAAGGATGTTAGTGCTTTGTTTGGTTTGAATCTCTCACCTCACCCTCTAGCCAATGAACAGTCATCATGGGCAGACTCCAAAGGGAATTTTCTCGAGGTCTTCTTGAAGGAAAGATGATGCCAGTGATCTGGCAAGGGGGGATAGTCATGCCTCAGAAACCATCATGGCTTTACCACACGTACCCACAAAAAAAAAAAAATATGAATGGTAAAATTAGGGGTGGAAATAAGTAGTGCAATACTATGACCACAAGTCCAGCACAAAAGAGAGCCAGAGAAACTGGCATGGCAACAAAATGTGTTGGGATCTGTAGAGAAGGAAAAGAGACTTTGGAACAAGTCAGGAAGGTAAGATCAACTAGAGACGTGCTGCATTATCAGTTATTCTAGCACCTTGCAGTAGATGGCACTGTGGAATACCCATGGGCCACTACAGTTTATGAGACTGAAGCAGGAATAATTGAAAAATCTTTATATGCAACAGGAAAATAACATATTGTAATTTAGATCAAAAGATAAATAATAAATCCAGAAAGCAGCATAAAAAAAGAAGATCCTTTCTTCATTTTGACTAATAGGTTTTGAATGGCAGAGACAGGCAAAGTTGAGCAAAACTATTCTGTGATCGGTTTCCAACTGGACCACAATGTTGCAGTCTTGAGCCTGTGGGATTCTGGAGCCAAGGGAGACATTGTCTGCAAGACAGTCGGACTTTCCAAAGCCTAGTATGAAAAGTACAATTTAGATAGCTATGACAGAGCTGACAGCACTGCCTCTTGGTGTAAGACCCTGTTTTTAGGAGACTTTGGATTAATGAATTGCAGTGATTTCAATTGACATCCTCCACACCACAGGTCTGGCTCAATGTACGTGACTATTTCTGAGTTTCACTGTATCCACAGTGACTAGCAGATGAAGGGAATAAGGAAGCTCTGTGAGGCTCCCTTCTTCATAATACCCGGTGCCCTACTGAGTGCCTTTATTTTGGTATGTCATTGCAATAATACTCATTACAAGTATTCTTCTGTAGCATGAATTCTATATTTGTGCATTTAAGTAAAAGACATGTAGTTGATTTACCATTTTCAAAAAAATAAGTTTCAATGCAGAATTTTAATTTGCTCAGTGTAGTCAGGTTTTAAAGCCTTGTACAACAGATTTCTTGTGATGTCCATAAGAATCTATTCTGCAGCTTGAATTTTCGATGCCATGATGTTTTGCTTACCTGTGTTTATGAAAATAAAATGTCCTCTTAAAGAAAAGTAATTTTATTTTGTTTCTAACTGGCTTGACGTGGTGGCTGATATGTTTGCTAGTAGAGAACGTAATCTCTGCCGCAAGGAACTTGGTATGTCAGGGCAGAAAACGTGACATTTTTATGTACAGATGCATACGCACATGATTCTACTTCTGACAAAATGGGAGAGCTTTATGAGGAAGAAGCAGGAACTTTTTTATCAGTCTTATGATACACTAATGAATTATTGTGGCAAGGCCTTTTCGAGCTGGAGTTTCCAAAAGTGTGCTGTTGACCAAGCATATTCCTGTTCCTCTTATTTGTTTATAACACAGAAGGTAAAGGAGGAACAACAGGTACCAAGACTTTTGGCTAGATCAATTCAGCCTTTGGTGCCCTGGCTGAATAATGAGAAATAAAAAAATACAGGGAAGAAAACTCAGTGTCCCTTTGCAAAAATCATCTTCTAGTTGAACAAGTGCAGTTGGAAAAGGATGAATAGACTGATCGTTGCTTTTTAAGGAAACCATCATGTCTGTCTGAAATCTCTCTCCATGCTGTAATAGCTATTAACAGCATCTCTTACTGTAAACACTATTTTTCCATCTTTATTTCTTGTTCATATATTTTGTATATATAGAAGATCTTGTGTATAATTAGCTCTAGTGTATCCTGAGATACTCAACCACTTTTTCGTGCTAGTTATGTGACCAGGCAATTGATGGAGCAACAAAAAGATTTACTTCTCCCCATTCCTTTTTTTTTTTTTTCTTTAAGGAATGGTGACCACAGGACCAAGGGCAATTCCTCTGGCAAGTTTGCTTAGGCTTTTTGAATATTTATTTAGTATTATTGTTTACTACTGAATTCTCTGATTCTTCTTCAGTGACAGTAACTTCAAGAAAAAATTACACAGCTTCAAAAAGTGTGTGGGCAAATTCATGGCAGAAAAATCTACTAAGACTATTAAACAGAAAACCAGAAAGTCCCTAAACTGCAAATTGCTGGAAGTTGGAAGAGTGTTCCAAGGAAGTATCAGTGTATCTTTTGCTTGTAATTTTCCCTGGGCATCTGCTTTTGGCCAGCATTGGAGACAGGGTCCTGAGCCAGACGGATCTTTGGTCTGACTCAGTACTCTTGCAATTTTACAGAATTGTCATGAGAGAAACGTGACAAATGCAGGGGTGCAGGTGAAGAAGTGTTTTTTTTTTTTTTTTTTTTTTTTGTTATAGGAACACATCCTTTTCTTAAACTTTCTTTTCTCTCTTTTTTTTCCTTTTTCTCTCAAGTAATTAATATACTATGTTTTGCTATGAGAAACATTTTGCTTCAGTCATTGTTTTGCCAGAGCTGGCCTTTGCAAATTCAACATAACTGCAAATGATATGGGGAAAGAGAAATCTCTCTATCCCTGGAGGAATTAAAGCTCTCAGTGAGAATTCACTGGTCTGATCCTTTGTGTAACCACAGTGTTGTTGCTGAGCTCCTGCTCTCTATTAGCCTCCCATGCAGTCTAGAGTTTAACTTGGCAGAACTCAAGGTTTTCAGTGAAATTGTTTCAGCTCTTTAACCATCACGTTTACCAGCCCGTATGCAAAATCCCTAAATATCAAAAGTCATGGATACATTGAAAGCATATGAAAATCCATGACTCACATGACAACTGTGACAAGAATGAAATCTTTCTTATTGCCTTTTTATTTATGGTCTTTCAGCCAATTTCCAGTCTGACAGTATAGAAAATCAAGTCAATTTTCAAATAAATGGGTAGAGTTCAATAGCAATACCTTGAAATATTTGCTAAATTCAGATAATTTTCACTGAGTTTGCTTCATCTGTAGTTCTTTTAAACGACATAATAATAATAATAATAATAATAGTAATAATAATAATAATATATTGCCTGCATTGAAATACTTTCTTTTTCATTTTTATTGTATTTATTTATATTTTTAAGGTTACTTTTTACATGTCTGACACTCAGGCATTTTTACATATGTATGTTAACACTCTTAAACACATCAAAAGGAATGTCAGCCACTGGTAGAAGGAAGAAGCCTTCAATCAATTCTGTGATGGTCAATTAAAAGAAAATTTCATGGATTGACATCATATGTGAAAAGCTTGAGAATATGTCAATTCATGAATAAATTCAACAATGAGGTTGAATCTCACAGATTAAAGTGACTGGTCACTTTAATTTGGCATAAACCTATGCAGCCAAAAAGGGGTATCTCTGCCATCTTCCCCACCATTGCACTCTTGGCTACGCTTTTTTCTCTTCTGTGCTGGCACTTACCACTGTTCTTCAGCTTGATCTTTCTGCCTCATGGCTGCATAAAGTCTAGCAGTGAACAAGGATGAGTGTGAGCAGGACTGTTCGTTCCTCTGACGCAACACAAGCTAACGTCTATTGGGCATGTAACCGTGGCCTTCCTTGGCTCTTCCCTTGAGTACTGTGTGCGGAACAGCTTATCTGGGTTTTTTCTGTTTCAGCTGAGGAAGGTTATACATGGAAGGAGGCAGACTTTAAAATATGAATGGGAACCAGCCGCATTGTACTTGCCCTAAGCCAAGGATAAGCTGAAGTCTCCAGTTGCCCCCACTGACAGCAAATAGCTGTGGAGTACATAGAGCCCAAGAATGCTGTACTTTTGTGCTAATTCCATCACCAAAACAAGCGATTTGCTGGTATCTATAGTCAGTTAAACATTTACATGGCTTGTAAGGAGAATTATTTGGGCAATAATCTGACCCTGACAAGGCTAGTTGCAGCAGTTATCTGGAAAGAGGATAAGGGTAGAAAGTGAAGGCTTCCCAGTACATGCTGTACTGGAAGGTTATAGCGGGGAGGCATTGCCGCCTTCTCTTTCTTCTTCTCTTCCCTTCTCTTCTCTTCTCTTCTCTTCTCTTCTCTTCTCTTCTCTTCTCTTCTCTTCTCTTCTCTTCCCTTCCCTTACCTTCCCTTCCCTTCCCTTCCCTTCCCT
>JBCJKH010014229.1:0-37775 GCA_039877255.1 Loriculus beryllinus | reverse complement strand
CTGAAGGGGGCCTATAGAGATGCTGGGGAGGGACTCTTCATTAGGGACTGTAGTGACAGGACAAGGGGTAACAGGTTCAAACTTAAAGAGGGGAAGTTTAGATTGGATATAAGGAGGAAGTTATTTACTGTGAGGGTGGTGAGGCACTGGAAAGGTTTGTCCAAGGAAGCTGTGAGTGCTCAATCCCTGGTGGTGTTCAAGGCCAGGTTGAACAGAGCCTTGGGTGACATGGTTTAGTGTGAGGTGTCCCTGCTTGTGGCAGGGGGGTTGAAACTGGCTGATTTTAAGGTCCTTTCCAAACCTAACTATTCTGTGATTCTATAATTCTACAGCTGTTGGGCAACAATACAGCAATGCACATGAATTATCCCTTTGCTGTCAATAGCATTACTTATGTACTCATATACTCAAAGTTAAGCACATATTTAAAAGCTTTGGGAAATGGGCCTTTTATTTCTATCAATGTGAAATGCTTGAAACACAATCTGCTGCTATTTAAATCTTGTCTAGACATCTACAGAGTACAGAATTGTACACATTCAAAGATTAATTTAAAGACTTGCTGCTAGAAAGGCAAATGATAGAAACTATGAGAACAGCTAAGAGTGATGATTCTAAGGAGGACTAGGAGATGGACCAGACTAATGTTCTATTGCTTGGTATGTGTTCTGCAAAGCTGGCTGCGTTTGTCTAGATACGTTTGAAAAAGGGCTATATAAAGCCTAAGACAGATCTTCAAATGCAGAAGATTTAAGATACACAGAAAAAACTTAAATTCACCTCAGCTCTGAGCACCTCTTTTCCACAGATAAAGACTTGCTTTTCATATGTACGCTGACACTTTCAGCTACAGAAATTCAAGTCTTGGTTTATGGGGCCTCAGATGTTTTTCTCTAAGCCTGGTAGCACAAAGCATGCTTCTGAGTGTCTTGATTAGTGTGCCAGCCCAGCATCCTTGGAGATACTTCTCTCTCTCTGTATTTTTGTCCATTCCTTCATTAGCCTCTTTGCGAGGAAACATGGTTCTTGATGGTAATGACACCTTTTTACAGGGCAGAAAAGCAGTTTAGCCGATTCCTGTAAATATGGCTGATGTGGGAGTCAGAAATGAGTGTGTTCAACTTTGTGATACTGCTGATGTAATTTCATTTCTCAGGGTGGAAGACTTGCCTTTGTAAACTATTACCAGCAAAAGCTGTGTCTTTGCACAGCCTCTGCCCCACTGGGAACCACAGCTTTTGCCTCATCGGCTACTTTGAGAGTAATAACAATCAATTATTGTAACAGGAACAAGATCACAAGTTCCCATTCTGATAAGCAACAGAGCAGTTACCATGTGCTAACAGGCTAAGTAGTGCTAGCTTCTGAGAACAGCACTTCCCAAGAGATTATAGAGATGACAGCCTGACCACAAGTTGTTAAGGGCTCTCTTGTAAAATTGAGACATTAGTTTGGCTTAGATTAGCCCTGCCAGATTCTGACCTGGCTGTTCGCATCCTTCTTCCTGAAATTATTTTTGAAGTCTGGAGAATTATTTTTGAGAACTGAGTTGAAATTTCTGTCCAACTGCCCATGGTTGTGTGGTGTTCTGGGTGGGTGATGGGTAGCAGCAGTTGCCTTGTGCAGAGCCACAGCCATGTGTGGCCACTGCTTTGAGGGTTCACAGGGCATACTCCCTCCCCCTGAGTTGCAAATGAAGCATATAGAGGTCTTGCCAGAAGGACACTGCAGGATCTGTCAATAGCTTCACTGTGAAATGGGGAGTGTGCTCCTCCCCTGTCATGGTGAATACAACTATTCAGTGAAAGTGGGCTTTATAGTTGCAGTGCCCAAAGCTGACAATTGTACATCTACATCCAAGATACACAATTTCTGCTGACCTTCGCTGGCGCCTGCATGACCCTCAATACACCTCTGGGCTGTGGAACATAAACAGAATTATCTGTGCATGGAGATTTTCTGTCTCTACTGAGGACAGGCACCGCAAGTGGTAACAACCCCTGTTGCTTTATGTTCTCTTTTATAGGCAAGGGTGCTAAAACTCCAAGTCATTAGGCACTGTGTGGGAGTGATACAGCAAAAAGTGACCTTACAGCCTCTTTGAGCTAGTACAGGCACTAAATCAGTTGGCAACTACAGCAGGAAAAGAAGGCTGTGGGGGAAAAAAGCCCAAGGGTAAAGGAGAGCAATCAGTCACATTGGACTCAGACCTGTACACTTCCATTTTCTGTTCAGCCAGGCTCTGACAAGCGGAGATGCACTGGGGGAGAGCTGCTGCCTTCACTGCTTCCCACAAGAATTCCTGAGTATGAAGAATTCTCTTTCACTCTATAGCAGGAAGCACACTCTGTATGTGTGTATATATGTGCACACTGGTATGCCTTTTTTACTAGCTGACATAGCAAAAAAGCTGGGTTGCAACCCAGAATTACGCACAGTGCTTGGAACTCCTGAGCTGTGGGCAGTATGAGATCATGAAATGAGTCTGAAATCTGTGGCTGAGCACCCCCTGTGCATCTTCCTGATAATCAGGCTTTTTAAAAGCTGCATGAAAAAGCTGAATCCTGTGCAAACTCAAGCTTGTTGAGCTGCATTTCCAAGACATTTGTAGGGTGGCAAAAATGTGGAAGATCTGCCTGAGGTTGCATCTTCTCCAGAAAGAAAATTTGTTATTCTAGCTGCCTGTGATATTCAGAACCTTGTGTGACTCACAGATGAGTGAGCAGGCAAATAGAAGCTAAGGATATTGCTGCAGTGCATTAAACTTCATTTTTTTCTGAACAGAATAATCTTGTAATGGAATCATTGACAAACAGGCTCTTCAATCCCAGTTTTTCTCCACTTGGAAAAGAATTACTTTTCAAATAATTACATGGTTTTCACTATAGCTTGGGTTCCTGAAATGCCTCCTGGTTTGTCTGATTCAATCCTTGTCTGATTTATTGAAAGCAATAATTTTAATATTATTTATTATTTTACCCTTTAATTAAGCTTTATTCCATTTAGAGCTTGTGCATTGAAAAGTCATGTTTGAGTTTTCTACGGTTTACATTGTTGCAGAACTCCTTGCTCTGGCCTGGCTGCTCTCAGAGTCATTCTTTATTTGTCTGTCTTGTCAGCGGTTTTTGGCACTGAAGAAACAAGGAGGCAAGGCCATTACCCAAGGGGTTTACAGTCCAAGCAGATGTTAGCACCCAGGCTTCTTGAAAACTTCCAGATGGACTACTTTTCAGTGGAAAACAGCTTCTTGATTAAATGAGCATGTTTGTGGAATGTGTCTGTTCCCCATGGATAAGTTCCCATGGATAAGCAAAAGCTGAAAAAGGGAAAGTCCCTTTTTCAGGGAAAAAAGTATTTGGAAACTCAATTCCTGTAAAGCAGTGTGACCTGGGGTTGTCATGTCATGTGTCTTTCCTTATTGAGCCTCCACTTGGACAATGGACACGAAAAAATTCAGCAGGTCCCTGATGCTTCTTCCTGCTGCATCAGCATCCACCACTACACAGCCCACCTTTCAGACTAGGTAGGCTTCTTGCCTTTACCCCTCCATCCAAAAAGCTGCTCCAGAACTTCCCTAGGTTTTAAATATTTTTATTATTTCTAGTCTAAAATTATTCACTAGCCATATATTCCAGTTTGGCTTCTTGATAACGTTTTTCCATACATTACTGCTCTCTTTCTCTGGTGTATTGTGTCAGTAAGCAATCATATTTGATTTCATTCTGCATTTTGCAACATTAGATTAAATTTTCTCGTCCATATTTCATCCTGCTAGCTCTTTTTTGCGCTTGTCTTCATTTAAATTAATCTTTTCATGAAGCAGGACTGAACACAGTAATGCAGCTGATGCTTATGCCTGTGCCTTAAACAGCAGACTTGGTATAATTTTGATTCAGCTGGAAATACACTCCACACAATCCTAAGATTTTCAGTAAGGTTCCTTATCATAGAACATCCAAAGCACGTCTTTGACTTCCAGCTAAAGCAATTGGTAGGAGCAAGAGTCATCTGACCAACAACAAGAAATGAGATGTGGTGGGGGAATTTCAGAGTTGAAATACTTTATTTTCAGCCAAAATGGCAAGTGCTAACCAAGATCTCTCCTTGATATTCTGAGCAACGAACAAGCCCAGTAAAGAAATCCATAAAACCTGGACAAAATCAGATTTGCAAAACTTGCCTCTGGAACAACTCTGAGTTTTGCTTGGCACCAGGATGCACAATTACCAACCAAACAGGTAAGTCAATGATTTTGCTACAGTTGCTTTTTGAAGGCCATTTGTGTGGGCTTCAGATGACATACTAACTTTTACAGTAAATCAACTTGGCAAATGCCATTCATTCTCAAAGTGCTTATTTTACACACTTGGTAAATGACTGATAAATTAAAAATACAAGTAAAACCAATTCATAGGTCAACAACAGCCAACACAAGGTCGTGTTCCTTCTTGCTCTCTGCAGAGCAGCTGAATAGTCACAATAAGGCCTCAGATCTTTACCATGAAGCTTTACTTACGCTCTTTCGTGGGCAATGACAAATTCCTGATAGATCAGAGATTCCTAAAGCAAGTTTGGATTTAACATAAGCGTTATGTGTTTGCACCACAGTGCAAATTCCCTCTTGAGTGGTTTTCATCTCCAGTGCCCAGATACTGGTTTGTGGGATTCTCTGCCCGTACAAATAAATAGACAGGATCCTTTAGCAGTATCAGATGTGGCTCTCTGCAGTCTGGTACTTGGCGCCTTTTTTTGTTATTTACACAGACTTGCATTTTCAAAACAACAGTGAAAACCACCACATGTGTAGAAGTTTTATTTAGGCCCAGCCCACAGATTTCTCTCCTTTTGATAGTGCTTCACTTTACTCCGCATTAAAAGATGTATGACTTTTGTTGTCTCTTCGGCTTGACTCCATGATTCATAGTCTCTTCTGAGGCAACATTTGCAATGTTCAAAGCCAGTAAGAACAAAGTTTTCTGACTGACTAAGAGGAGCTCATAGCCATGGTCCGCTCTGGGTAAGATTTCACAGTATTTTGATTTGGTAGACATGTGCAAATACTTTTTTCCCCAAGTTACACTTGAAAGGGGTGAATAACTCAAATTTGCCAGCTGGTGCCTCAACTTTGAGGCCACCAAATACAGTTGCAACAGTCAGGGCAAAGGTCTTGTGCTTTGTGGCTACATTTCCCTCATTGCAAAATCCTCAGCAAAGAAAATTAATAACTTTGGTAGAGTTTTGAGGGGCTTTGAGCATTAGTTGTGTCAGCAAAATCAAGGTTGTCTCCAAGGATGCTGAGGATTATCTTCTTTGAAGGGAAAGGCTTTTACATCTGTAGTGCAGTGAAGCAATGGAAAACAGAAGGTTAGCGAAGAGCAGAAAATCCTGACTGCTGTGAGTAGCCAGCCCGCCTGCTTTCTGTTGTTTTTGCTGCCAGCCATCTCTTGGGCAGGCAGCAGTGGGGACATAGCTGTCAGCTTTACCTGAGAAAAGGCTGTGAGATGAAGCTCACACTCACAACAAATGAAATTTCCAGGCAAAAAAAAAAAAATTAACCAGGTCTTCTGCATGTATTTGGCCATTGAGAAATGAACAGTTAAAAATTAAATTTTGGACAGAACATACTTTCTTAAAAGTAAAGGAAAACCAAAACAAGCAAAAGTACTGAATGCTTCTGATATACTCTGCACTGTGAAAATGTAACATCATGTAATCATTAGTGTTGGCTCTCACTATAACCTCTGGTAACTAGGAACTGTCTGAAAAGAGAAATAGTGTGCATACAAACTTCACAACAAGTGAGCTTGCAAGCGCCAGTCCAGAAGGCTTTGGTATGCAAACAGAGCACTAGTCTCTCAAGAAAGTGCCTCCAGAAAAATGGACCCAATACCTGTTCTGATCTTCACAGAGCCCACACATCTTACCTCCAGTTTTACTTGTAGTCCTAATCCAAAACTTACTAGTAGTCTATGAAATTAATATACTTAAGCTCAGGTGTTCCCTTGTTAAACAGGATAGAGAAGAGGATGTTGTTCATGAAGTATGGCAAGCAGGTTTCCTGAACTGGTTGTCACAGTGCTGGAATGCAGACCCTTTCAACACCAGTTTTAAGAAAAACTTTGGAATGGAATTTGGTTGAGACTTTTAGAAACAAATGGGTTTTGGTTTGGGTTTTTTTTTCCCCCCTTTTGACCAAGACAGGGCCCCTCTTACTGAAGTGGCAGGAGAACTGGAGGCAGGGGACCCGATGTGAGGCTAGAAAGTGCATGACAGCAGTTACATAGCCAAGAGGACGTGCCTTATGCATCCCTACTGGTTGCTTGGTTGAGAAACTGTGGTTACCCTAGGCCACGAAGTAGAGCTTTCTTTCGTCTCTCGCAATGATTCTCTCTTGCCACAAGATGGAGATATAAGCACGGGTTATGCCAGGTATGAAAACGCTTCTTCCCCTGCAGGAATGATCTCCATGATCCTTGCCCACTCAGGGACCCACTGAAGTTGCTCTTGCTTAGAGCATGCATGCTGGCACTATAGATTAATTAATAAATAATAGCTGGTGGTCTTCTTTGCTGTTATTTGAGGGATGCTTGGGTCTGAAACAATTCTGTTTCTTATCTTTGCTGAAATCAAAACATCTCTGTGATGTAGTTGGCCATAAACCATTTGAGGTCCTTGCAACTCTTTGTCAATTTTTGAATCATTGCTGCAATAGTAAGAGACAAACCTCTCTCTAAAAATATCTATGTGAATTTATGCCACTAAGTAGAGATTAGAGAGCTAATGATTAGTCAGCTAATAGCTGACTATTATATTGATTTAGTCTGCTAAATCAATCCTAAACTTACATAAGCTACTTTACTTTTTGTTTTCAACTTGAAGAGTCATCAAATGCCCACAGATGTTCTCTCCCAAGTGGCCAAGGGGAGAAATCCAGGCTAAAATGTGGCTGGGACAGGCCCTTGCCCTGCAGGTCTAATGTTTAGCTGGCAGTGGTTAGCAGTTTGGCTGAAATGAGTAACAGGCTGTTTCATAACATAGCAATGTGCAGCCTCTGAAAGGTTTTGGTAGAAAATATCATGTCACATATATATTTGCTTTCTTTATGTTGCTGTAATGAAGCTTTCCACCCCTTCTGAGCTAAGGGCAAGTGATTAGTATACTCAGCCGTTCCTTTAGCCAGCATTTTCTTAGACCTACCACACATGCAGGGAATTGAAAGGCACCTGAGTATTCAAAATCTGTCTTTCATCATCAATGTTATGCAGTATTACATCCTTTCATCACCAATTTGAAACCACTGGTCTTTGTGAATAGCTCTAATCACTTTTACAGCTCTGATCCAGGATACAGGAGCACTACAGAGATCAAATGCTGAAGTGCTGTGATGAAATTTGTGTTTACAGTTATCTGTGGGGGAAAGAAAGCAAATAGGGAGAGGAAGAAAATGAAGCTTCACATATCAGAAGCCATGCACTTTAAAAAAATCCGTTTCCTCTCCCCTCCACTTCCCCTCACCCCATGCAAGGTAGCCATGTATTTGCTTAGAAAAGCAAATAAACAAGCAAAAAACTACATTATTTTTAGCTATTTAAAGATGTTTAATCTGTTGACAAGAACAACATCCTGGGGAAAGTCATCTTTCTTTTGACTCCAAAATATAGTCCATTTTGGTCTAGTGGCAGGAAATGTTAACAAGCAAAGATACACAGAAAGCTGATCAATTTGGAGCTGGCAGGGAAGAAGGCAGCAATTTGCCCAGCTGCTTGTAGAAGTTTGTTTCTTTATTTGTTTGCTTGTATTCATTTTGTGTCCTCCAGTGCTGGCTCCCGGAGGAGCAGGATGCTGGACCCTGCTGCTAGCCCTGACCGCTGCCAGGCTGAGCCCAAGTGTTGACACCCAAGTGCCAGCCTCTGCATATTTTTCTTTGTAAGGCAGGCGTAGGCTGTGTTATTGAGGAGCGAAGTCCTCAGAGGCAGTTTGGCTGTCAGGCGGCATTTAGGCAGAAATTGTATAACACGCTTTCTTTCTGCTTTTAGCCTCCCACATACATTTAACAACTACCATGATTTTTAGTATGACTAAATTTAATTGCTGTGATATAGTTTTGGTCTGGGGAGGGTGCGACATTTCTGTGTTGTGCTTCAAGCTGGGGTGGCAGCAGCAGTAGTACTCCTGTTCCTGGCACTCATGCTGTTTTAAAAATGCAGCTTTCCCTGGATCATAACCTAAATTATCACAGTCTGCAATGGTGCTGTTTCTCAGCACAGCTGAATTGCTTAGATCACCAAACCCTCAAATGTCAAAGTTTTGCACAGGCATGTTTAACTTTGTAATTAGATAAGCCTGAAGAAGCCTGGTATTATTTCAAATAATTTTGAATAATACTGTAATTAGTATGACTGTCTCCATCTCATTGATTCAGTAGGCTGGTAACTCTGCTGCTTAAGTATACATTAATTTTGTACTCACCTATTTGATAGCTATTAGGTTTTCCTCGGTTTCTTATGTTTATAGTTGTATTTTACTGAGCCAAATTAGTTCAGTAATACTCAATTCTTCACATAAGTATCTTGATCAAAGTGAATTCAAGGCCAGGTTGGACAGGGCCTTAAGCAACCTGGTCTAATGGAAGTTGTGCCTGCCTGTAGCAGGGGGTTGTAGCTAGATGATCTAAGGTCCTTTCCAACTCAAACTATTCTATGAATCACATGCTTTGCATTGTTCATCTTGTTTGTTTTGTTTTGTTGTTTGTTTGGGATTTTTTTGCTTGGTTTTAGGGATTTTTTTATTTATTTTTTTTTTTTTAAGAAGGAAAGTTGTCACTGCTTTTTGGATGAGAAGTTCCAGTTAGTTACACAATGATAGAGAAGCCTGTCAGCCAGATGCACTGCTCTGGCAGTTTCCAGCTGCTCTTGCATGCTTCTTGATTAGTCTCTTCCTTTCACCTGCAGCTGCCAGGTCTCGCACCATAGTGGCCACTGGAGTATGCCCCACATTTAGGTGGACTTCCCTTCCCATGAGTGCCCAGGAAGCTGATGGCACATATCCTGTGGCTGACTATGTAAACTAGCCAGGAGAGAAGAGAGTAGCATTCAAGGATAGCAGAGCTGACAGCAGATATTTATTTCACAGCAGCCTGCTTTTATGTGGGCTGTTTTGAAATGAGTGCTGAATTCTGACATCACAGTGGAAATGGTGATTAATAGGTTAAAGCAACATAATGCATAGCAGAAATAACAGATTATTCGCAGAATTGGTGTGAGGAAGTTCCTTTAAACTTTTAACACTACCTCAGCTGTTCTTGCCATCTGGGAATGTTGTTTCAACATCTGAGGTTAAATGACTTATTTGTAAACAAATGGAATGGAAAACAATACATTTTATTTTCCTTTCTTGACTAATTGCATGATTTTATTAGCCTGTCCTTTGCAGTGCATTTATACTAGCCTTTAGCTGTTATGTGGAATTAGACAGTAGATGATGGAGGTATCTCAGCCAGAAAATCTATTCTGTGGTACCCCCCACCCTCCCCTCAAGAGGTAGACGTGTCAAAAAGCCATCAAGTGCTTCTTGCACACAGATGTCAACAGTGTAGCTGAGACTACAGGAAACAGCTGTGTGACCAAAGGTATGGTATGTCATAAAAGTGAGTGATACTCAACTTGTGGGTCTCATAGACTTCTCATCAGTCTTTCACAATGCATCTGCTCTGATTTGAGTTCTCATGGTTCCAGACATATTCATGACAAGTTGCATCAGTATTCATCTTACAGTTGTACTGCCTATGCAGTCTAAAATTCCTCAGGAGTAGAAAAGAGAGCTTTTGATGCGGCACCTTAGTCAAAGACCATGAAATAGCATAACGAGGATCTTATACATAGGTGTGCTTTTTTGTTGTTGTGTTTTGGGAGTTTTTTGTTTCTCTGTGATAGGCATGCCTGTTTCTCATTTTTTATTTTCTAAGGGTTTTTCTGAATTGCTTATGGGAGAGCAGTGGAGGTTTCTTCAGTAGGGTGCAACCTGCAGTCAAATACCATAGCTTGTCTTCGCTGATTTCTGTGATTTCACCAGAAGTACATACCGGTGTTCCCCATTCATCACACCTTTCTTTGGAACACCCATCCTGTAGCAGTGGTTCAGTGAAGGGAGAGGAGAAAGATCAGGATATACAGAAACATGTTTCTCTGAGAAGGGTGGAAAGTGTAGGAAGGAATCCACTTACTTGTAAGCTGGGACTAAGGAAAAGTTTGGGTAAATCTTACTCTGCCCTGCATAGGGAAAGCACGGGTGCTGATCCAGAAAAGTCACGAGGAGACAAAGGCATTGAGGAAGTTTCAGTCTGGTTTCCATTCTTCTGCCATGCAGGAGACGAGTATGCTGGCCTTCAGTTCTCTCAAGACTTTAAGCAAGTACAGAAGTGTCTTTATTAACTCAGAGAAAAGTTACCAGCATGTCATAGCCCCAAGTGCTCTGGTGACTTAATAGAATTGTAACTTTCCCACTAATAATAGCTGTGGCGGAAACATACTGTACTCCAGCCATAATACTGGCCCTGGGGCTGCTGCCACTACTGCTTGTTTTCTTATAGAATAGTCTTGCTTTTTATAGCATGAGAATGTACCTGCTGCCTCTCAACATATATTTATAAACGCCTTAATGCCATAGCTGCTGTTCATTGCAGGTTCATGTCTAAACTCTTCACCCCTGAAGTCCCAGGGAGCTGCAGTTTCTCATCATTCACTCTCCAGATTTGTTTGAAGCACGCCACTGAGTTATACTGTAAAGCTGCAATTAGGACTAAGAAGAGGAGACCTGTATGCGATTTGTGTGAAAAGCACGTTAGAGGCTTACAGTAAAGAGGGAAATAGAGGAGGAGGAGCGTGTTACATTGGATCACCTTGAAAATCTCATAGTGGACTTGAAAGGAAACTCCAATGTCATAGTCTAACTCTCCGTTGTAAACTTGCAGGCTGAGGAAGTAGTCATTTCTGGTTAGACCAGGTTAGTGAGGAAAACAAAAACTGCATTATGAAGGAAATTCTGATTACAGTAGTTAATAAATAGTGAACGTAAACTCAAACCTGCAGCTAGCATTTTCCCTCTGATGAGAGCTCAGTAAGATGTTCTTCTCCCTCCCTTTTTCTCTACTTTACTTTGTCCCTGTACGAGAGGTGGGTATTTGAGAGGCATTTTCCAAAGACCTTCTCTTCTACCTCATGCTAAGGCCCTGCTGAGCAATGCCTACATCTGAGCTGATACAGAAATAAACGTGTGTACGTGCTTCCCTTCCACAAAGAAGGGTAAAGCATTTGAAACACCCACAACTCCACACTTCTGTTCTGAGAAGTGCCTTAAATTCCTAGGACAAACATTGTTTCCAACCTGCAGTGACCTGGAGAGGGGCGCTGGGGGAATAAACACCTCTTCCGATGGCTGCCATGAGGTGTCTTGCTGACAGTCCCTAACCACGTGGGATGTCTTGCCCTCCTTTTTTCGCTTTATCCTTTCTCCCATTTTACCGACACATCCCTAGATGGAAAATCATGGGGAAGGGGGTGGGGGTATGTTTACACCACTTCGGGCTTTCTGAACTCAGGCCAAATGTCGCACCGCATGGTGCTCTCTGCTGCGCCCTGGCACGTCCTGCTGTGCCAGGAGGCTTCCCTGGCACTGGGATTTCATTTTGCCTCCTTAACTTCGCTCCTCGCCACGCTGGCCGGCTCTGTTAACCTTTAAGCGTGCGAGGGCGAGACGCGCTGACGGTTTCCACCACAGCCCTGCTAAAGTTATTTGGCAGAGAGCGGGTTTTGTGGTGGCCTTTCCAGCGGTGGCCCGGTTCTGATCGAGCCCAGACTTCTCACACAGGCAAAGTGCCTCCTCTCCCCGCTCGCCACCGAGCGACGTCTGCCGCCTGCCAGCTCCCCGGTGATGCAGGGCTCCTGCCTCTGGCCTGTCACTAACCTGAGGCACCCCTCAGTGAGATCCCTCCCCGCCGAGCCGTCCCGGCGGCTCCCGCGAGAGGGTCCGGGGCAGGCCCTGCTCCCCCGCAGGCCGCAGGGGCGGGCCGGCGGGGCGGTGCGCTGGGGCCGCTCTCCCGCCTTGAGGGGGCCGCCGGGCCCAACCGAGGCGGGTGCTCGAGGAGGGCTGTGGGAGTCGGCCCGGCCGCCAGCCGGCATGGGGGCCGGGGCGCTGGCCATACGAGTGAGTAGGGGTTGGGCGGACGGACCGGGCCGGGGCGGAGGCGCCGCTGCCAGGGGAGCGGCCGGTTATCGCCGCCTTCCTCGGGGTTCCCTGCGAGGCGGGGGGAAGAAGAGAGGGGCCGGCCTGGGCTCGGTGCCTTCTTCGTCTCAGGCTCTTTCCTTCTCCGTTTTCGGCAGCTGCCGCTCCTTGGGGGGAAAAGTGGAGATGAATCGAGGCGATTCAAAGCTTTTTTTCCGTTTTTAACATTTTTTCAGGCAGTGAGCAGCGGCGCTCTATTATTCCTTGTGTTTTCAGGCTGTTGGATGAGTGGAAAAAGTGCGTCCCCGTGGCATATAAATAGCTTTTCTCGACTCCAGTCGTTTGTCTGGGTGGCACTTTGCAGATGAAGACTTGGTGATCAGTAAGAGTTGCACTAATATTTGGTCAAGTTTTCCCTGCATAAAATCCGAACTTCTATCTGTAAGATCGTGTAACATTGACCTCTTTGTTTCGGAGCTGTTTTGAGGGAGTGATTTAGTTTTGATTTTGGTTAGACGCATATTTTGGATAACTGCATAACTATTTTGTTCCTAGTTAGTGCATCGTCTCCAGATCGTGAAACAGGCTCAAAAATTTCCTCTGCTGTTCCTGTGAACATAGGAAACATCTCTTGGTTCTCTTGTAATTCTAAATTGCGAGTTTCCCCAAGAAAATCCAGCCCTGTTACTCAGGCTTTCAAATGGTGAAACGGAAACAGGTTGGAAACCTGTAGCTGAGTACGAGTGTGAGGCTAATTGGAGACCTTAATTGGAAAAGCTCTCCGAGCATCACAGCTTCTCAGGAACTGCTCGAAGGACTTTTGCTGTCTTCTGAGTTTAACCCAGGCTACGTGATTTTTGCCTGGGCATGTATGTGTGTGCCTGGAGAGAAAATCGTATATTATTCATTTAATCCTGAATGGGAGCATCTGTTTTTAAAATAGATGTGGTATTTTAATAAGTTAGTCAAATTTTAGTTCAAACACTGACATGTGTACTGTTTATTTGTAAATATTTGTAAATATTTATAATGTGATTCCAATAATGCTGGTTTTATTTATATATGGCATTCTGTTTCACAAATAATAAGACATACTTATGATATTTATACAAGCAATATCTTTTGTAAAGATCAGGTAAGTGTTGCATAGGACCTGGGATTGTAGAACACACGTGAGCTCCAAAGAGCTGTGGTTGATGGGAAAAAACACAGCAAAGTGAGTGAACTGCTGGATTCTTTTGTATATGACAGGACAGTCGTGCTTAATAGTAGCATCAGTGAAGATGTTCGTGTTGCTTACAGGCTGCAGTAAAAATGCCATCTCACATATGAAGAGATGTATACCTTGCTAAAATCCACCTAGTGTACTCAGGCACCAAGATTTAGGCAACAGTCTGAGCACTTCTTTGGGTTACTATACAGTATTCTCTTTTCTATGTGTAAGGTTTCTACTACCTGTTTGTTAATAGAACACAGCAGAAGCAAATTCATTTTTAAGCATCATGCTAACAGAAGACTCCTTAAATAAATAGATTGAACTGCATGGTAGCAGTGGGCCCTGGTTCTTGCTGTGTGATGTCAGAAATATGAGGAAATTCATCAATGGAAAACCAAACGTACAACATTATGTGCTGAGTTAGATTCCTGCCTATTATTGATCTTACATATTAATCCTATATTATGTTATCTCCTTGGGTTGTATTTGCTTTGCTCTCGTGTTTTCTCTGTCACCACAACTCAGAATTTGAGAGAATGTTGTGCCTGTAGAAGAACCTATGGAATTTGTACAGTTAAGGGTTTATCATGGAGTGTTTTTTCCACCCCTCTTATTAGGTGTGATTAGATTACATAGTCCCTTTCTAACCTTAAAACTTCAGTAATTAAATTTCACACTTGGCAGACACAAAATGTAAAATCTTTCATAAAGGTCCGTCTCACATGACAGTTGCCAAAGTTAATCCCTAGGGAATAGTATCTGGAAGAAAGGTGCGATGAACCTTCCCTGGAGTACTCTCTCTGACTCTTGACAGGCATCCTGGAGACAACCTGTACTAATTGTGGTGTGTTGGGACTTTGCATGTTTGTGTGTGTCTGATTGCTTTTGTAACCCATGTGAACTGCATGAATTTAACAGCAGCCTCCTGCGATTCCCAATTACCTGTTACTCTAGTAACAAGTTCACATACAAAGGTGTGTCATTCTCCCTTAGCTAGACTCCTTACACTCTTTCCCTGTTAATTTCCTAGGTTTTTTCTAAGTTAAATTTTTGTTTTCCTACTTCACAGAGTTTTTTCTGTGTGTTAAAAGGAAGTCAAGGCCAAAACCATATTCTGGAGCGTAGAAGCCAGTTTCGATGGATGTGCTTATTTTTGACTCTGAAACCTTCTTAAGCAAATGTGACTAATGCACTTCTTTCTTCTGCTCCTTTAAGCAAAGCAAATCGGCTGTGAGATTGAAGGAGGACATGAAAAAGATAGCCACATTTCCACTGAACAAGCAGAAGGACACAACCTGTCCCAGAGTGTTTGGAGTGAGTCTTCTGGAGCTCCAGCAGCAGGGACTGAGCAAGAATGGCATCCCAATAGTTGTGTGGAATATAGTCGAGTACCTCACTCAGCATGGTAGGCCTAATGGAGTCACTTTTGCTTAGTAGACTCTTCAAAGGGAGGAATACATCTTTTGTGGTGCAGGAGCTAAGTAAGGTTGTGGCACTAACCACAGGCAAATATATTACTATATGTGGTTTGCTTCTTTTCCTTTTTGCCTTGATGCTGAACTTACTTTTTAATAGGGTGTTTATAAAGCTAAACTACAGTGTTATGAAGCAGCACACTCTCATAACAAGATGTTCAGTCTATAAATGGAATAAATTTGTGAATGTTTGTTGTAATTTTCTAGTTGGAAAACATTTGTCTTTCTGACAATGAGAAGATATAAGTATATAGAGAGAGATACGTGCGTGCACACATCCCATCAGATAACATTAGTGGAATACGTGTTCTTGCAAGTTTTCAGATAGATTCCAGTTATTATTAATCCCCTCAGGGAAGTAGGAGCCAATTCCTACCTTACGTTTAGTGCTGCAGCAATGAGCATCATTGTTGAGATGCGGTGTTTTCTGGTGCCCTCAAGATGGCAGTGCAGAATGCCACATGAAACCACGTTTTGTTGTGAATACAGGAATGTAAGCTCTGTAAGCAGTATCTTTTGTTAGTCAAGTCAGATGCCTGAGTGCTTGTTCATTTTTTTTTCCCTTACTAAATCAATTTGTCATCTTGTCCAATAAAATGGATTGTTTCTCTGTACAAGCACTGCTGCATCAGTATTGATTTCTTGGATTGGAAGTGTTCTGTCAGACAGCTGTTGTGATGTCTGTTCTGAACTGATGAAAACTGTATATATTTTGGTTCTTTCAGTGTTATTCTTCTGAAGAAGAATAAGCAGGTCTATAAACACAGTATTAGAAAAGGCAGGATTTTTTGTGGTGAAGGCATTCTAGAGAAAAATTAATGTACTGGACTCAGTTTTAGGCTCTTTACTGAAAGTTTTGAATCTCAGCATATGCCTAGAAAGTGATGTTTGGTACTGTATGATTCATCTGGCTTCCTTCATGGAAACCTCCTTCTTTCTATATCTCCTTCACTGGGTGAAGGTGTCTGAGGTGGGGCATCTGACCTGAAGTGATTGATACCTTTTCTTTTTCATTGCAAAATACTGTGGGCTTTGTGCTGTCCAAAATACACATTTGTTCACTGAGATTTTCTGCTATCGTAAAGTTAGAGTGCTCATTATGAAGTTACTGCTGCAGTCAGCACATATTCAGGTGGTTTTACTTCATTTGCACAGGTAAAAGGTGAAGTCTGGAGCAGTTGTGTGTGAATTTGGCAGAGGCTGCTCAATGTAATGGGTTGCTCTCAAAAGTGAGACAACGTAACTGTTTTGTGAAATCTGGACACTTTTCTGTTGAAATATATGAAGGCAAAATGCAGCTGTCTCAATTTATTTGTGCATGGTTTGATGTTACAGCAATACCACTGAGTTCTGTGATCTCTCAAAAAGTATCCCAGGCCTCAAGACCTGATCATTAGTATTTGTTAATTATCATAGTCCAACTACTTGTCTAGAGTGGGTCAGGGGTTTCTGGGGTGAAAACATTATTTTTTTAAACTGTGTTGTATTAATTGCCCTCCTTTGTATCACTACAAGTCTATTATTCGCACTAGAATATCTGTTTCATCGTATCACTGTGATGTCTTAGTTCAGATTAGTCTCGTATGCAATATATAATTACAGGTATGACGCAGGAAGGCCTCTTCAGGGTAAATGGCAGCATGAAAATAGTAGAACAGTTGCGTCTGCAATATGAGCGTGGAGAAGAGGTGGAACTTGTTAAAGATGGTGATGTGTACTCAGCAGCCAGTCTGTTGAAATTATTTTTGAGAGAGTTGCCAGATGGGATTATCACCTCTGCCTTACATCCCAGGTTCATTCAGCTTTACCAGGGTAAGTGACAAGTAAAATCTCCATCCTTCAATGTGCTTTCTTTTGGATAATTGGTTATGCAGTGAGCAATACTCTCTGTTTCTTAGTTTATCTACTTAGTTCTGCATTTCTTTTGACTTTAGCTCCCACCTGCTCCGAGAGTGCTCACTGATGTGCCGTTCTCTTACAAGAGAATTGTGTTTGGTAATGTCTGAACTATTAATGATTTTCTAATCCAATTATATCTGCAGAATACAAACCAAAATGATTGTCTGGTTTCTTTGAGCAAGCTTGTAGACAGTAGTTGCAATCTCTTTAGGACACAGGTTTGCTTCTGGTTTGCTTGGGTGATTTCTGTCGATTTCATTCTAATGGGCTCTGAAAAGTTATGACAACTTCATCTGCTACTCCAATTGAATATCCATTAGGCTCAAAACATGCATTGTCTAATTTTCTGCTTCACACTAAGTAATGCAATTGCCCATAAAAAAATGAGCTAGTTTGCAAATAACAGCAAACTTTACCCTTTACTCATTCCCCATTATAGCACCTGGAAGACTTATTTTTCCTTTGTCCCCGCCCCCATCCTCCCTTTCAAGTGGTGGATCAACCATAAGAAAGAACATCACTTCTGCTTTGGAAAACTGAAACATGCACAACTATCTATCAGATGATTTCTCTATGTAATTCACCTGCATCATGCAGTCTGTGGTGGTGACTTGCCCTGTTCCTTGACCGTGTGGATCAGTGAGAGTTCTTTTCTCTTGCTGCAGGCAGTCGATGATGCTTCTTGCTGTCTTCCTAAGAAGCTGCAAAGTGAGTGGATAGATGTTACTAAAGATGTGCATTGTACAGTAAAAGCAGGCAAATGTGTTGCATGATTCAGAGGAGGATTGTGTGCTCTGACATGCATCTCTAGTGGAAGATGGTACAAAGTTCTCACACTCTTGTCCTGAGGCCTCCCGTCTGCTTTTCTTCCCTGCAAGTGGTGAAGTTTAGCCATTGCCTGGAAGAGGGAGAACTCGGCTGTGTGTGTTGCTTTTTTCCCTGTTTGGGGCTGTACAGACTGTTGAGGTGTGCTGGAGAAGAGCTCTGTGCCTTCCCCTCAGTGAAGGCATTTCAGTTGTAATCAGGTTGCATGTCGGTTTTGTAAAATACCTTCCTCGTTTAGTGAGGTTGTCTGGGCCCCAGGGATAGGGTTTAGGAAGTCTTGTGTGGAAGGTACCGATGTTTTAGGAAGTCCCTTTTTACTGGTCATTGCTGTGCTTTCTTTGGGTTCTTTTAGATTTCATCAGGTCTGACTTATGAGCTGTATTTAATTATGTTCTTTCTCATAAATCACTCTTTAAGTGGAAATTTTGTTTGTTGCACCTTTGTTGTTCTACATCCCTGTCCCCACAAAAGTCAAATTGGTGTATTGTACCAGGAACTACCGATGTTCTTTGTGAACAGTGCTGTTTGTGGTAAGTTTTATTCATTCCTGCTTCCTACAGGACATGCAAAATCCCCCAGTACTTTCTATGGAAACAAGAGAGATATCATATTCTCAATTAGCAGATTTACCTACAAAGTTTTTTTGTTTCAAATAAAGTTGCTGGTGTAAAATTATGAAGCCAGTTCTGCAAAAGTCATCCTGACTGTGATGTGTCTTCATAGCTAAGTTTGCCTGTATTGCACATTAAGCTCCAGTTACAATTCTGTTATAATTTTGGTTAGGAAAGAATAATATTATTTTAAAAATACCATATTGGCTGATACGGCAAGGGGAAGGCTTTTGTAAAGTTTGAAGAAAACTGAGGGGGTTTTCATGCCTTAGAAAAATACAACATAAATGAGTTGCTGTGAAAGGCACTGGTGACTTTTGTCAGGTTCAGATTAGCTTAAGTGGTAGCTGAGCCTTTGCTTACAGTTAAATGACCAACCAGCTGTGCATGATTGGAGGAGTGATCTGTTCACTTATCAAAGTATGTACAAGGGTATTTGTTGCAAAATGGTACCAAGGAAGTGCATGCCTGAGTGTTCTTTTTGTAAGCTATGATGTAGGTCAAGCTGTTTCTGAGCTAACTAAAAAATAACTTTGAATCTGATGCCACTTTGCTGCATGTTGACAGCAAAGGCAATTGCAAGGTTTGCTACAGCCTCTGTATTCCCTCCTGCTGAAGCTTTGCATGGGAAATATTTTTTTAGGATTATGCTAGAGTTACATTGGAATATTTTCAGTGACTGATATCAGCATTTTTTAAGCCAGCTGAGATCTTGGCCTGAGAACAACACACAATTACTTCACTTCCTGTAAAAATTTTTAGAGAACAATTGATCTAGTTAAAAATAGCTGAACTAAAAATTGAAAATTATACCTGTATCTGTAACCCTTTCTAATTCTGGGTATAATCTTTGTTACCAAATCAAAGAGTAAATCATAGATTCATAGAATGTTTTTTTTTTTGGAAGGGACCTTTAAGATCACATAGTTCCAGCCCCCCTTCCGGTAGACCGGGTTGCTCAAAGCCCCATCCAACCTGCCCTTGAACACTGCCAGGGATGGGGGAGCCACAAGATCTCTAGCCAAAACAATCCACCCTCATAGTGAAGAATTTTTTCCTAATGTCTACTCTAAATCTCCCCTCTGTCAGCTTAAAGCCATTCCTCCCTGTCCTGTGTCTGCATGCCTTGTAAATCTGCCCTGTTATGAAAAAGAGAGAACCTCACCCACCTTCAGTTTGAGAAGTCCAGGTAGATGGTTTGGCATGCTGTTCACAGCCTGTACAATGTGTGAAATGGAATTCTGCATGCTGCCCCCAAATCCTGATGCATTCCTGTTTATATAAATATTCAGAATAACACCAAGGCTATGCAGTTCCAGAAAACATCACATAGTGTATCCTAACGGCTTTTGGTGTGTCATTATGTTCTCTTTCTGCCCTTGGAGAAGGGCAGTGGCAGTGGAAGCAGAGAAGAACCTTCCTCTGTAAATGATGATGATGGGAGATGTGTGTTGCAAGTGCAGGCCAGGGACACACTGATAGTGATCTTTGTGTTGGCTGGTCTCTTCTGGGCACCAGACAAATACGAAGGCTGCTCCTTGCAGGGAGTCGTGGGGTAAAAATTGTCCATCACAGTCTCTTTTGTGACTCTGCAGGCTTCACTGCAGAGCAAAGCTGTGCCTGCCTGTGCAAAATGAGCTGTGCTTGCAGAGTAGTGAAAGTTTCTTTTGGAAACCTCAGCAGGGAGAGATCAGCAGCTCCCATACAGCAGTCCCTGCTTGATCTTGTTTACTCCTTCTGGCTTTTCATTCCTTATCTTTTAGAGTGTGATCACTGGCTCTTAAGACACTTGTACATGCTAGGGAACTCTATGTACAGCTCTTATTCCCTTTCACAAGTCACTTGCTTTCAGCAAGACAAGTTCCTATTGTACTTTTTCTTTTTAGCATACAGAAAGCTTTCTCATTAAGTGAATTCTTTTTCTGGTTGTTGTTGCATTCCCTCCTCCAGCGGGGGTACAGTGAAATGTGGGCTTATGTCTTCCTTTGGTATTCAGTCTAATTAACTCAAGCGTAATTTAATCTCTCAGGCTTCCTGACGTGTTCCACTCTAGAGAATTTATATATTTCAGTGGGCAGCAGCTAGTGCAAGTTCTATCTCACATACCTCCTCTTGCTCACAACCTGCCGTGGCTGGCAAGGTTTTGCATGGTGCCTGTGAACAGCCCTGCTACTTCCAGGGAGAGGGATAGGAGGTGGTGGAAGGGGAAGAGCAGCTCCCTTCTGGATCAGAAGGTCAGTTTAGAGAACGCTCAGCAGCCAGCAGCTGTTGAATTGCATGAACAAGCAGAAACAAAAATATCGATTGTGCTAGAGGATTTTAGAGGTCAAATTTCAACCTGAGCAGTGACTGGGAAAATTAATAGATGAGTGTGAAAGGGAATAGATGAGAGCTGACCCTTTAACCATGGTAACTGCAGCAGATTCACAAGATGTCTGTGGTTCTTCAGGCTCCTGTGGCATGAATTTAACATTTTCCTTTGGATTTTATTATCATTTTGGTGTTACAGGGCCTAGTTCCAAACCAGAGAAATAACTTCTGTTTTCCACATGCAGAAGATGTTTGTTAAGAAGTAAAAACTCTTGGAACTGGATTTCTTAAGCAGATGATGACACTCAGCAGAGCTACAAAAGTGAGAGTACCCTGCTGCCGATATGTTGGAATGAAGCATAAATACAGCTCTGCAAAGTGCCATAACGATGCAGAGTGAGGGGTCGCGAGTTGGATTGTGATGACAGGCTCTTTATGATGAGGACTTCCAGCATTTCTGCTACTGATAGCAACAAGATATGATTTTTATGGGGTTTTTTCCTCTGTGGTAGGATCATGTCTGAAGCAGATTGCTTTGTGGCAGAGAGAAACTGGAGTCCCACTTCGTCTAGATTGTGGAGGTGGAAAGAAATGCTTTGATTCCTCCAATAGCCATGTGGGTGCAGTGGCACTGCAATGTACAACCTGCTGCCTATGTACCAAAGATTAACTTCCTAGGGCACATTGATAGCTACAGACAGATGCAAGCTTTTGTGTCTGCCCTCCAAGCTAGCAGTATGTAAGACAGCTGAAAGCTACGCAAAGTAAAAGTGGTAGCATGACACTGAGCCTTAGCCATTCTTCCTCACCTCACAGCAGAGAGATTAGCTAGGGCATGGCACTGTTTCAGTGCTTCCAGGCTGGAGGTGTTTGGGGTCAGATCCTCTGAGATATGAGCAAAGTGATGACACACTTATCTGCAGGCATCCATGCCTTCAGTGATGTTCAGACAGCATGCTCTGCAGGGGGAAGCAGTAGCATGAAGAGGGGTGAGTTGAGGAATTAGAAAGTGTCTGTAGCATGTCAGAGAAACTCAATACGTTCAGAAACAGGGTGAGCCATTGGAAAATATGTTGCTCTTGTTGTTCTCTGTGGGTGTATACTGAAATTAAATGAGTCTGAAAACACCCTTGCAAATGTGTCTGTGCCTCCTACACTGTTGAGGCTCCTGTTTGTACTTAATTAACATTTTAGAGAAGCTGCTTGTCCTTTTCAGTTGTCTCTGACTTGTCCCTCAATAGTGGCTCCCTAGTTGAGCTTTGAAGTGCCGCACTGCCCTTGCTGGTTTCCTTCGCCCTCTGCCTGTGTCATACTGTGTTCTCTGTTCTCTGGCTGCTGGTCCTAGATGTGGCCTGAGGCTGCTGGTTTTGTTCCCTTCCTCAGCACAGAAATCACCATCTTATCCCTGGTTTCAGGCCCTTCGCGGCTGTTCATTTAGCTAGGCTTCTCTTTCAGACCACTGCTGGGATGCTGTCTGTTTCACATGGCTTCTGGCAGGTCCACAAAATAAACAAGTGGATGTCTTTGACTCCACCTTGAGAGCACCTTCACCTTCATTTTTCTTTTACTCCTTTCTCCTTTGTCTCTGCTGTATTGGTCAAAATATTCAAAAGAGCCTCATGTACTGTGTTTGATAAGTCACGAGTGTGTTGGTAGCTGGGCCTGTCTGGAAATACGGCTTGAATACATGCTCCTGAATTGCCTTTGAAAATCTGGCACTCTGCTGTTTCCATTATTGACAAGCTTGTTTGTCTCATCTCAGGATGCTGCAGAGACTGAGGCATATGCTTAGTTTCATGCCACCCTCTTTAGTCTGACTGAATAAGAAAGACTGCACTTGATAGTCTTGACTTCCATGGGACAGCTTGTACTTCACAAAATTAGGCATGTACATAAGTTTAGGGCTTTGGTACATTTGATGCTTGTGTGCATGATAGCATAAACAGCTCTGGTGCTCTGATGTTTCTCTGATGATCAGTACCAGCTGAGTAGCCTTTAATGACTGACTTTAAAGTAGATTGAAAAATTGTGTATCAGGTGGACAAAAGGAGGAAGAATGCCTCAAGCAATTGGTTATTGTGACTCAAGACTATTTTTGCTCTCTAATAGGTTGAAAAGCTGGTTTGTTTGAAGTAATGTAGCAGAAGTACACATGTCCTGAGAAATGTACAAAGCACATGGAATACATGTGTGCATGTCACTCTAAATTCACCACAAGTTGTAATTTTTAAAATGAAGCTAAAATCCACGCTATGTCAGCAGCAGAAGAATTAACAAATTAGTTTTTGTTTTTTCATTGTACTGGGAGAAAGGCTTGAGTTCTTTCCCTTGCTTTTTCATTGGAAAAGGAGGAGAGAGAGGAAAGACAGATTTTGTTTCTCCCATTTCACAAGGACAAGGAATTTTATGGTTCAGTGAGTAGGGTTTGCTTCCTTATGTTGTTCAGTGTCTCTGTGTCCTTCAATTAGGGTAATTTCTCAAGATCTTATGATCTGATATCAGTCTCTGTTCTTGAAAGTACAGAAATGAACAAAGGTTTGGCTGTGCCCAGTGATAAGTATCTCTGATGTTGATCTGCACGATGTAATATATCATGGTTAATGAACAGGGACATCCTACCCACCAAATACAGCTGATGCCATGAGGCAAATAGCTTTGTGTGTTGTCAGAGCGCAAACCTATGTTCAGAATGTTTTATGGCAGTTATTAGCAACTTTCTAGTTTGAAAGGGTTGGAAAATCCTTCAATAAATGGAAAAGTACCTGTCAATCTAAAGCTGCAGTGGGAGACTCAGAGAGGCAATTAATTCTCAAGGGCATTCCTTAATTAGGTGGTGGAAGAGGTGCATTTTTCCTGAGAGATGGCTTTGGTTTTCCTTATCACAACTGCAAAAAATGTATAGTAGAAAACACTATGTGCCAATTGTTTTGTTATCTAATGGGAACTGTTTTAGAAGGTGAATTTTAATGTTCTGCGTATGTGCAAATTAGTTGTGTTTTGTTTCTTTAAGCTTCATTAAAAGATAATTAGTAGTCAAGTCAGAGACTGTACAGTCCGCTTTAATCAGTGCAAGCACAAATCCAATTAAGGTCCATATTGTTATTCCTTTTAATACAGCCTTCGGAAGCATTCTGCAGAAATAAAAACAATATATCAGGTTTCTTACTGTTACCAAGCTGCTTCATAGTAGCAAAGTCATGACTGGTTTTATTCTGTATAGCTCTATTTTTTTTTAAAAAATAAATACTTGTGATAAATAAGCAAATAAGATTTTTTTTTCTCATCTGCTTCGTGCATATTCAATATTTGTTTTTTCTGAAGGAGCTAATTTCTTAGCTGTAGATGAAAAGGATATAATCAATTGATTGAAATGTTTGGTCCTGTAATTTGACTGACATATTAAACTATGAGCTGCTATCATGAAAGGATTCATTCAAGTCTGTGGTACCAAAACAGATACATGAAAATGAATTCTCCAAATGCATAAAATTTAAAAAGGCTTCTCTCACTGTGCACTGCATGATGCACATCATGTAAGGCAAGAAAAGTAAGCTTGGAAGCAATGAAATCCTGCAAGTTCAACTGCATGAAGTGGCAAGTACATACATACAAAACCCATTTGTTTCCCAAGCTATATACCACAGAAATCTCTGATTGTAAAACAGAAATCACACTGCAACTTAATGGTTGAGTTCTCAGGAGACACTTTCAGATATTTTTATACAACCTGCTAATTTGCACAGCTAACCACTTTTCAAGGCATTCTACCCCTGGAATACTGTGCAGTCCAGCCCTGGAATACTTCTGGGAAATGAAAAGTAAAAATGAAGGTGAAACTTCTGAAGGGTTTATAAATAACTTGCACTGTTCAAAGCTCTTCCATTCCTGCTCTCTTTCTCCACCGCCCCCCACCCCCCTGAAATGCTGGGGAAATGTAAAATGTTCTTTGCTCTTGCAACACAAGGTAGGGAGTGTTTTCTTGCCTGTCTTCTCTGCATGCTGGTAGTAGGGTGTACAGCAGAGGCAGCAAATACTTAAGATGCAGCTTGGTTTATTACATCTTCTTAACTAAAAATAAGGCTTGAAGTGTGAGCAAGGTTTGGTTTTAAATGAATCCTGGGTGAATCTCCTTGCCAAGAATGATAACATACCCTGAATGAAAAAATACCTTGTTACCCTAACCGTGGGGAGGAGTTCTAGGAGATTATACAGTATAACAAGGCTACGGTAACATTAGGCTGTGTTTTGGGTCTTTATGGAGTGTAACACTGCCCTGAACAACTTTTTTTTAGAGGTAACATCCAGAAGAAGCTTGGAAACAGGAAATTTGGTAGAACTGGAGTTCAAGCAGATATAAGTACTGAGTGGGAATAAATGTGCTTTAGTGCTGTTAGCTTTGACCACTGCTGATGCTGCTCAAGAAAATAGATCCAGTGTAAAGGTGAGCATGAAACAGTCTCAGTGGGGGCCAGAGTGAGCCTCAGGAGAAAGGTGCAGCTTCCCTGAGGAAAATTGAGTGTTCTGGAGGATTCTATGTCTCTGAACAGAAGTAAGATAAATTTTAGATCCCAGTAGTTGTTCACCCATGTAAGTAAATTGGCAGCAATGTAGAAGCCATATACATTTGTTTTTTTCTCTTCTTGTTTTTTGTAGATGCTAGAAATGACATGCAGAAGGAAAGTAACTTAAAAGAACTCCTTAAAGAACTGCCTGATGCTCATTACTGCCTGTTGAAGTATCTGTGCCAGTTCCTGATAAAGGTTGCTGAACATCATGTAGAGAACAGGATGAACCTTTGCAATCTTGCCACTGTGTTTGGACCAAACTGCTTTCAGTAAGTAACTTTTCCCAATATGGAGAGTGCAATGGACCAGATGGCCAGAAATGTCGCTCAGAAGTCTAATTGTCAGAGTGATCAAACTAAGGCAGTGACTTGGGCTTTGTGATAAATTTTAGTGCTAAAGCTTTTATTTGAGCTGAATGTGAGTTGAGTTGCTCTCCAATCTCCTTTTGCTATTTTGCTAAACAGTCAGTTTTCTATTGCTGTGGGAGTATAATAGTGAAAGACCTTCAGACCGTGTAAGTGCAAGGAGACTTGTGATCATGCAGCTTTCTTCCTTTGCCATCAGAGAATATGGATGCGTTTCTGTAGAAGGCTTTGAGAAAGGATAATGGAGAGAAGGACTCGTATGCAACACCCAAGTGCTGTCTAATCTCTAAAGCTGGATACTGCACACTTGGCAGATTTGATGTTGTGATCTGGTCCCTATCCTCAAGATGCCAAGGATTCTGGGCTCTTTATCCTTTTAGTATATTCAGAAACAGCTTTGGAGGTTATGGGGTTCCACTGGTCTCTTGGGACTTCTTTGCGGACTTGCTGTTTTTTCTAGTTTCTTTCATTGGGCCCAGTTCCTTGATGCTCCTGGTGAAGACATGTTGTACAAGCTAATGGAGCTTGCAACAGTAGCAAGAACAGTTATTTCCAGGTACAAGAACACACTTGAGTGAGACTGTTTCTATTGAGTCACTGATGAGATGCAGTGCATTGTTAGCATCTTCACGCCAGTCTTGTCTGCAAGGCACACGCTGGCTGACATCCAAAATCTAAGATATGGGAGACATGTAGGGAGTTTTGTTCAGTCATTAGTCTTGAAAGATGTGTAATATCAGGAAAAAGAGAGGAGTTCCTTGTAGCATATGTCAGATTTGTACTGATCTTTGTATAATGCTTAATGAGACTTTGATTATATTAATTGCCTAATGAGACTATTTCCCTAGGCTTCCTCTGTAGACAGTGGAAAGAAGTAGGCTTCTTTAAAGAAAGAAAACAAATTAAGTTCCTTGTAATGCATTCAGCCGTACCTAGGCATACCTAGGCTAGATACTGTCTGCTCTTTCTTTAAAGGGGCATATATTTTTTTGACTGATTAAGGAGAGCATATGCAGATGACACATTTAAACCAAAGCTTGTCCTTGTGACTACACTGCTGCCTCAGTTTAAGATGTTGCTTATGGGCGATGAAGGTGGATATGTCAGGATTAAGCCATTTGCTGTGTTAGTATGAAAAGATAAAAAAAAAAAAAAAAATTGTTTTGAAAATAATTGTCTTCCTCTCCAAAAGAAAGAAAGCTCAAAAGACAGTAATATGTGCAGGAACATGTGAATGTGAGAGTTATTGGAAGCACAATACTGCAAATTTCTAACAAGGAAAAGTAAACCCATTTTTACAGATTACATTTGTATGGGCAGTTTGGGAATTTCTGCCAAAATGTATTAATAGAATTAAGAACAAACAAAATAAGTGAGGAAAAATCTGAGTCCAATAGTTAAATCTCTCTTACTGAAACTTCCAAGTGGCTGTTAAATTATTTTTAGCTTACTTATCACTTTGTTCAGGAAAGTTAAAAAATTAGGTTTGTATACTTTCTGATATGGGGCTAAGAGAGTTGCAGTTTGGAATTACAGTTCTCATTCCTAAGATGAAACAAAGGCATATTTCTTAAAAGCTGCATACTTGTTGCCTCAATTGATCTTTGCACCTAAGATGGCATAGAAAAGATGTAACAGTTTTTGTAAAGTACAGAGCCTGTGTGCAGAGGAGCAGAATCACATCATTCCATTGCAGAAGACTGAGAAAGGCAGAGTTTACTGAAGGTGAAAACACAAGGTCTCTTGTGGCTGTATATGAATGCAGCCAGCCCTGCAGTTGTGACACAACATCAAAATAAATGCTCAGGTAGCAAAAGAGGCAGTGAAAGCAAGGCTTGACACTTAACAAATGGCTAGTGCGTTTTTTAGAAGACCCAAATATATTACAGTTATGGATTTAGATCTTTATTTGAACTTTGGAAATTCAGCTGTATGTTTCATCAGATCTTAAACTTTTTCATGACAGCTCAGGGTTGTGGTCCAGACACAAATATTGTAAGCAACAGTTCAGATACCTGTTTGTCCTGTGTTAGTGGATGCAGTCTTAAATTGCTGGAGCTGTGACCATCTGTATCAACAAAGATTTGGGAGGAGGAGGAAAGAACTTGCAGCACTAAACTTTAAGCATTGTGCTTAACTAAGCTTGTTGGCAAAGCAGTCAGAGAGATTCTCAGAACACCATTCAGAGCTCCAGAGTAAGGCTGCCTGAAGCCTGTTTGGCAGGGGCTGTCTTGCTACTGGCTACAGGCAGCCCCTAGAGAGACTAGCATCAGAAATTAAATATCAGCAGATGGTTGAAGTGAACACTGCTCTTGCTTTGCGTTGTTTGTTGGAGCAGTGTATGGGGTGTTTCTCTGGGACAAGGAAAGAATGCTTATCATCCAGCTTGTCAGCAGCTACATTGCTGAAGGAGGAAAATCTGAGATGTTTTTTTCTGTTGGAAATTTATACTCATGTCTATAATGGGTATCGAGTCTGGGTAGTTAATGCATAGTGTCAGAGAAGATAAAGTACATCAGCCGATAGTGAAGGATTAATTTCTATAAGGTAGTTTTAGTGACATTTTAACTATTTAAATATATTATCTCCTATTTCATAACTGAAGCTGAACAATTGAATCAGTCTCACTGTTGGACCACTTTCCAGACATTTAAACTTAATTTTAATTCTCTTCATCTCATTCCATTTTTCTGTATCATGTTCTTTGTAGTTTATCTCATCCCCTAAACTTTCAACCCTTGTTACTTTTATCTACTACTTCCCCTGCTTCCTTGCTTGCTGTTTGACAAACTGCATGGATGCTTTTCTAATGAAAGGTTATCTTGTGCTTTGAGTATTTCTAAACAAATAGAAAGGGGAGGAAATATCCATTTTCACTTTTTATAATGAAATACGATGTAAAATATAGGAAGATGTAAGGGGCAAGGTCAAACAGTTCAAAAAAGAAAAATATGATGGTTTGAGATGCACTGTTTTCTCCCAACTTGGATTGTTCAGATTTATTGTGGTGAAAGCAAAAGGTCAAGTATACAGAGAAATACAGCCCTTTAAGAACAATGAGGATGAAGGTATGGGAGCATAAATAGTTGCCTTTTTTATCACTGAGCTAATCTGTATAGAGTATTAACAGTTGCAGCGTGATTACCCTTGAAAGAAGTTACTGAAAGAATTTCAGCTCTTGTAGAGAGCAGTTATGGCCTGCTGTGTGTCTCCACTCAGCTCTTCCAGCTTGTGCTGAGTAGGAAAGAGAGGACTAGGTGGGTTTTCTCTCCTCCTCCCTGCTCTCTTGGAGCTGGGTATTCAGGGAGGCTGTTGCACTCATCCTGTCCTTTGGTTGGAATGGTAAGAGACATGAGGTTTACTAGTTACTGAGTAAACCAAGGATCCATTTTCACTCTTTCTTGAAGCTCTCTGTAAAAGAATGATCTGTGTGTATGGTCTCCATCATTCAAGACCTCACTAAATTGACTTTCTTTCTGACAGAGATTAGGCATGTCCTGAGGGATTACTCCATCCCCCCTCAAAGTGTCTGACAGAAGCAGTTGAAGTGCTAGAGTTAGATGCAGTTATTTCTGTATGATGACTATTTAACAGAAGTTACCTGAAGGGTTGTACAAGAAAGCATTAAGTATGGAGAAAAGCTAGATAATCTTTGGGTATGGAGAAAATGTGGACTGTGGGCAGCTGTGGGTATTTCAGAGATTCAAAAAGATTTCTAATATGTTGCTGAATTTTTAGGAATTAAAATCTGATCTCAAATTCTACGTGAATGTCTTGGCTTGTAGCAGCCTTGGAGCCTACACATATTGAATAGAAGCTGAAGTGAACTAAAGGAGCTGAACCACAACTCCTCAGTGAATAATACTGGTGTTTGGAACATTATGTGAATGGACTTCTGTTTTCAGGAAGTGCAGTTCTAATCCCGCATCAGTCTTAAAAACAAACGTGTGTCCAGGATCATGGTCAACATGAGTAATGAAAATTGTTCTAACATTTGTTACTGCAAATTGGAGCATGCAACATAACCCTTCTTACAGGGTTTTTATAGATTTTAAATACTGACATTTGCCAGCAGGGTAAAGGAGGTGTTTTCTGTAAGAATTCAGTATGCTATACCCTATGATGCAAGATCAAAGCATCAAGCTTAGTATGAGGCCATAAATGTTCTCATCTGTAATCATGTTAAATACTCATGGGTTCTTGCTTCCTCTTTGGAAAGTGGATACAGGACTATATTGTCAAGCCTTTCTGTGATATATTTTTATGTTTTCTTCTTCTTATGTTTCTTTTATGTTGTATACTCAGATTCATCATCTGAAGTCCATTGCATACCCTATTGTAAAATAAACAGAAAATTGCTAAGGTTGCACTGCTCTCTTCATAAGTGGGAATGTGTTCTGGCCTAATTCAATCTCAAGTCTTACATTCTAGTGAATGTCCATTCCTCAAAGTTTCAGTTGAGAAAGTTTCTCTATTATGATCTGTCCAATGTCAGGACATTGCCTGACATTGTTATGATTGTTATGATATTGCCTATTGAATCTCTTGAATGAAATAGTGATTATTTCAATAGGAAAATCTCTGTGTGTTGGTTTTGCGGTGGTTTTTTTGTTTCAATTTTTGATTGAAAAACTCGATGAAAGTAATTGCTCTGTGTTGAAAATATTCTTTCTTCTGATCTGTACACCTAGAATTTAAGTAGAGGAGCAGTTTCCCAAGAAAAACTACCATCATAGAATCATAGAATATAGTATATTGTTGGAATAGTAAGTTGGAAGGGGCCCATGAGGGTCACTGAGTCCAACTACTGTCTTCACACAGGGGCAACCTAAAACTTAAACCATTTATCTTAAGAATGTTGTCCAAATGCTCCATGAACACCAATAGCCTTGGAGCCGTGACCAGTTCCCTGGGGACCTTGTTCCAGTGCTTGGCAACCCTCTTAGTGAAGAGCTTTTTCCTAATATGTGGAAAACAAAATGGTGTTTGAGCTCAACAACAGAGCTCAACTGCAATCACAAGGAACAATTTTTAAAAGCTCTGTTTAGGAATGTTTGGAGATGAGAATGATGTACTTTGTGAGTAGGTGTTGGACTGTGGACTACCCTTTGTCCCACTTTGTGTAGGTCCTACTTGCAAAGATGCCTACTGTCACTGCAGTTTTCTGAAAAACAGAAAAAAAAAAAAGGAGGCTTTTTGGAGTAGATTTTGCTTATGATTGAGTCAGTCAGTCAGGGTGGCAGCATCACTTTAACTGCTTTGTGTTACCTGCATTATGCATCTACTGCAAGTAATGCAGACAAAGATGGAATTGCCAGGTTGACTTGGGCTCCTAAATTTGGTGATACAGAAAATAATCTGGACCAGATCTTAAAAGGTAGGCAATTATATGCCTCTAGGCAGTTATATACCTCATGCGATCCTCCAGTTCTTCAGAAGCTAAGACTCTTCTGTAAAATCTCTGTAGTGATATATGTCCTTTCATTTGGTCCAAACTGGTGAAACATAAGTCTTTAAATGATGCAGAGCGTCTAGATGAGTCACACACGCTGAGATGAACACCTCCATCAGGTTAGTGTTGCTGTATCTTTAGCTACCTGTTAGCCTATGATCTTGCAGCAGAATCTGCAAATGTGAATATGAGCTTGTTTTCAGCTGCGCCAGTTTTTGGTCTGGTGTATTATTACAAATCACTTTCATTGGCTGAAGTATGGGACTGAATTGTGGCCATGAGGTCACATCTCTTACAGTAACATCTGTTTCGAGGGACAGAGCAGACTTCCTGAAGTTGTACCCATCTAAGACTACTGCAGCTCTGCTCTCAAAATCTTTGGTTGTGCTTGTTGAGGGGCTGTGGGTGTCCAAGGTATTAATGAAAATCTTTTGTGAGCGCTTGAGAAACAAAAAATCCATGTAGTAGTCTCTGTCCTCTGAGTCCCTTCATTTCTTGTGGGATTCCCTAGGAGAATGGTAAGGTGACTTTGTGGTGCTCCTCTACAAAAGGTACTTGTGCAAACAGCAAAAGTAGCAGTCAGAGAAGACGGAGCATATAGCCCTCAATGGTTTGTAAGTTAGGATTATGGTGCTGTCATTCTATGCAAGCTCTACTGAGAAGCCACTTAAGGAAATGGTAAGATGCATTCTTCATCTCAGACAGGGTGGGGTTGAACACTGTCGGGAGTTCATAATGAGATGGGCAGTTTCACATAGAAATCACTGGTTCTCAGTTGTGACAGGGAGCTGTCAGCAGTTATTGCCTAGGGAAATCAGTTCAGTGATCTCAGACCAGCTCATTACAGGTGAATGACTACATCCCATGTCCTCCTGGCCCTCATTTCCACTTGAAACAAGTTTCTCAGGTGTGGTGGTGGTGGAACCTTGTGGTGGTGCCTGTCTCATGCTGGATAGATACAGTCATATTGGATGTGTTACTGCACCACTCTCAGTAGTCTGGAGGTTTGCTGTCTCATAAGCCCACTCTGCATTTAGCCTGTTACAGCTTGTTTAGAGAGACCCTGAGGTAAATTCATTTAACTACTGCGTGAAATGTAAGGAATTTTTCACAGTGAGTTAATCTGACCTCAGGTCACTTTAGTTCTGAGTAAGAGTTGTGACACAGAGCTCTGATGTGGCTTTACCTGTTTGAGACCAGCTTTCCTGAGCATCCCCATGGAGGAAGCACATTCTTGGCTTAAAGTGGTCTAGAAGAACCTAAAAAACAAGTGAGTATGGAGACGTGGTGGGTGGTCCAGGGGGCCAGGCATCCTCGTGGGACATTGTGCCAAAACGTGAAATACTGATGGGTATCCTGTTTTGAAATGAAGGGCTAGCAACTTGATCCTAGTGCCAAGTAATGTTTTAACTTTGAGAACAACTGCTTTTTCTGTGCTTTGTGCACGGATCACTCTGAGCATCTCTCTGGGAAGTGCAAGGTGCCCGTGAAATCTAAGGAGGAGACACTAGAGAGGTGCTGCAGTCGCTGCCTATGCTATGTATCTGTTCATGACTTTGCAAGCCGCTGCAAGAACTTGGTGGGAGTTTTCCAGCTCGTATCTCTAAGATGGACCTGAACACATCAACGTTTTTTCATCTAGAAATGACCACAGAAATTACAGGTTTCTGCCTCCCTTCTAGAAAATGTGTTTCTGGTAGTGAAGCTGGTGTTCTGTTACTGTTTCTGGTGCTGCTGTTTGAAGCAGTTTGTACATGTGTGGCTATAAGGCGATGAAGTCCCACCATTGAGGATTTTGTAGCTGGGGTAAGATGTGTGTCTAACTGGAAAAGCAATGCAGTTAATAATTACTAATTTACATGCAAATTAGACATAAAGAAACCATGACTATGAACACAGTTTTACTGTAATGTTTTAACAAGGCCTTTACAAGAGAATGTGAAAAATTTCCAAGGAGTAGGGTGTTGGTCATGAAAGTGGTAGTGTGAGAGAATGCGTTCTCATAGCACTGAGGTTTTCTGGTGAGTTGAAATGAAATCTGTTGATATCACAGCTTCTCAGACTAAGGAAAGCTACAGTAAGATATTCTCTTTTTTTACACACATTTTTCAGAAAACTAGTCAGACTGGTGGATCATGCCATGTGGCAACAGATGGGTTTTAACTTGCATGAATATGCAGGGTGGTGTGTGCTCGAAATCTAAACTACTTGCATATGCTGAGCTAAAGATTTATTACAAAGAAAAGGTCACTGTCGATAGCTTAGAGAGTATGATAGTACTTGTCATGATGGAGGTGTAATAACAGTAATTAAAGGAAAAAGATAAATGAGAAACTTTGTAAAATATGCATGTTTAAGTGACAGAGAGGTGGCAATGGGTAAAGAATGTTACACTGTAATTAAAATTAAACAATTCCTGCTGCTCTGCTTGATTGCATTCAGAGAGGGGTAATAACAAAGACTAAAGCCATGAGCCTTGTGTTCTGCATATGCATCTTGCCACATACATACAGAATTATTCCAAATAAGATGTTGAACTTTTCACAGATTTGATTTAATAATGTTTAAGTGACAAAGTGTTGCAGGAAGGGAGAGCAATAAAGCCATGGAATTGTGCAGAAATTAAATACTGTTTATGTGTTTGGTGGCAATTTTCTAGGCTGGACTGTTCTTCAACCAGTAAAAGGTTTTTGATATTAGCTATTGCCAGTATTTTGGCTGCAGTTCCCAGCAGATGGGGTTTAGGTGAAGGTTCTGCTCCAAAACTCATTCCGGAAGTATCTGGAGTCTTTATTCTGACTTGAACTTACTACATTTTCAGTTCATTTCCTAAGAACAGGGTTCATAGGAATGCCAGGCTTTTTTAAGTGGTACCTTGTTTTTGAGGAACACCTCAGGAAGGTGACAGTCAGGATTTGCCTGAACTATCAAGCATGCTCTGCTCCATGCCAACTCCAGAACACAGCATTTAGCATGGAAAGAGGGATTTCCCTAAATCAGGATGATTGCATGGCCCTATTCTTGTATTCAGGCCAGTTACTATCTTTCAGTGAATATGTGACATTCTTTAAAGTGAATTTGCCCAAGTATACATTCACATCCATTAGTAGAAGTTGTCCCCCTTTTTTTATTACTTAGTCTGAGGCCAGGTTCTGCACTACTGAAATCAGTGAGCTGAGACTGACCCATTTTCAGTTGGCAATGCTCTGCAGTGTAAAATAATCTAATTCTATTAAGCTTCAAGCCCTGCAACTCTAGCGTGTGTTAAATGTTGAGGTGGCAGCAGTAAAAATTCTCTTCTGGAGTTCACAAAGATGTGTTCTGCTGCAATGGGATCTTCTGCCTCTTGACATGTAGATGTACTGCAGAGAGTAAAATATGGAGAAGAATCAGTAGTATGTAACCCCTACAAGAAGACATTTTTTGATGGCTTATTTCTGGGAGCATCTGCTTTCAGAGCTTTCTTGTTGAAATGCACATCTGGCCCTAATAAGCTACAGCTACAGATTTACAATAGATAGTTATTTGTAAATTTTAGTTTGCTGGTTGTAGTAAACAATGGTTTACTTTTAAGTTACATCCCTGTAAAATAGCTCAGATGGCATTTGTTTAACTTTTGGGGATTTGGGCTGATTTCAGTTCTCATACAACCACTAGTTGTCCTCAGCCAAAAAATACTTGCAACTTTTTTTGTTTCTGTTTTTTTGCTCCTCTAATTCTTTCCTTTCCTTTAAATCTTTCCTGTGTTTTCTGTACCTCGTGATCTGCAGTCTCTGCCATCTTCTAAGGTCCTTAGAAAATTCACATCCATGCAGCCACTTTGTGGATTATTGAGAGGAGGGTGTATCTGCTGGAAATACTGTACAATGGGGAACACTGGATGATTGGAGAAGTATTTTAAATGGTGAAGATTAGTCAGTGATTTTATTTTTGCATTAAAGTTGAATTTAAGTCAGTTTTGGGCCCCAAAGTCCAATAAAATGTGCAGAAAGCCTGCATTCCAGACGATAATCATTAGATGCTTCGATAAAAATGTGTGCTCTATTGTGAGTAATATTGATATTTTAGCACATGACAGAGTTGTGTGAAACACAGAAGGCAGGTAAGGAGTGTAGACTGGAATACAGCACTTCTTCCAAATCAGTGTCTTGTGTTTTCGTTTGCATGTGCTTTTAGGGTTTGTGGCAAGCAGTTCCTGGCTACCCAGGGCCCTGTTTCAAGTGACCGAGAAGTTGCTGTTTCTGCCACTATGTAGTTAGTTATTCTCCCACAAAGTGAAGGTTATGAACCTCTTTTAGATGAGTCATTTAGGCTATTCTGCAGAAAGCAGCCTCTATCTCCATACTTTAAAAAGCCCTGTGAGTTATGAGCCTACTTTCAAAAGAAATGGCAACTAAAAATTAGATTAAGAAATGTGATATATACCATAGAGTCACCTGAAGCTGTAAAGATCTTGCTTAAATTTCACTTTTAGTGTTCTGTTCAGCATGTAGGCTTTCTTAACTTTTTTACTCATCCTTCTTGTTACCTCTGAGATTATCAGAAAGTACTTTTTGGAGAAATCTCACTCTTCCCATTAACAGTTCAGAGCACTTAAATGCCTTGTGCTGTCTGTGTTGCAGTCATGAAGACAACTTCTAACAAAGCTGGTGGGAACTCATTTGGTGGTTGCCTCGGATCTCTGCTTAGATTCTGTGGAGGAGACAATTTGACCAACGCATATTTAGTATCAGTAAGAAAAACTGCAAACAAACATGATAGTCATTACCACCATAGACACAATCTGCCTTTCCAAGACAAAGTTTCCTGTGCCTGCTAGCAGCCTGTATCCACAGCTGAAAAGTTTAAGAGCCAATGTGTGCAGGAACTGTTGTATGTTGAGTGCCTGTAACACTCTGCTTTGTGTTCTCTCCAATTTTAGCGTGCCCTCCGGATTTGAAGGCATAAAAGAACAGGAGATCTGCAACAAGATAATGACAAAAATGCTGGAAAATTACAATACCTTGTTTGAATTGGATGGTTTGAAGAAGGATGAAGAAAATCCTGTATGTGAAGAGATAGCAAGAATTATTTTGGTAAAAGTGAGTGTCTCTAATATTTCATTTTCTTATAATAAATCAATAATGCAGGTTTGTTGAAGGCTTCAATTCGGAAACCTTATAGGTAAGTGGAAGGCAAAGACTGTTGTAATAATGTTCTGTGTTATTGATTGGTATCCAGCTCACAATTGATTCTGCTGATAGGCTAATTTTCATTACTAGTCTGGAAATTGATTCTGTTAAATATCTTCATTCTTTATTAGCTATTCCCTGTTATTTATATATTTTACATCTATATAAAATAAAAATATTTAATAATTAAAATAGTTCATATTATAAAACATTGCACTTATAAATATATAGCTGTTCTATTTATATTATTATTATATATTTATATAGAATATATATATTTATTTTTATTTGTATATATATATATGAAATATATTCACTAAAATTTACTGGGTTTAAATGAATAGGTAGAATAATTCTAGGAAATACTCAAGCATTGTGACATGGTGATCATTTATGGAGTATGTCAGTGATGATGAACTTTGGTATTTTAGGACAGTATGAGATATGTAGCATTTGCCACTGTAAAGCCTGTTTGTCTTCAGCAGGTGCCTGAATTTAAAAATGGCCTGTTCAGACTCAGAACAGCCATTTCTGAGTGCACTTAAAGAGAAGCCATAAATAGTAATTGCCATTTGAAGAAAGTGCATTGGAGCTGTTAAAGAAAAGTGATGTAATCATAGAATCATAGAATAGTTAGGGTTGGAAAGGAACTTAAGATCATCTACTTCCAACACCCCACACTAAACCATGTCACCCAAGGCTCTGTCCAACCTGGCCTTGAACACCGCCAGGGATGTAGCACTCACAACTTCCCTGGGCAACTCATTCCAGTCCCTCACCACCCTTACAGTAAAGAACTTCTTCCTTATATCCAATCTAAACTTCCCCTGTTTAAGTTTTAACCCGTTACCCCTTGTCCTGTCACTACGGTCTCTAACGCATAGTCCATCGCAGCATCCCTTCAGATACTGGAAGGCTGCTATGAGGTCTCCGTGCAGCTTTCTCTTCCCTTTTATTCCTTCTTTCCCGACTCCTAACTTCATACTAACTTTGTAATGTCTTAGCATGGAACTGCTGCTTCTACAGCCATTCATGAGTCCAGACTTGAAACCTAATATAGAACCCCATATTTTGTATATGCAGCTACAGATTTCCTTTCTAATTAACCAAAGGAGTAGGCTGGTTTTCCAGAAAGCTAGAAATGTCTGTTCCTTAACAGTCCTTCAGACACTGCATCAGTCTGTTCTGTTGCCCCAAGAGTACTTATGCCCTTTGGAGGGACTCATACATCAGACTGACTTCTCTTTGATCGGGGCCATGTTTAAGAATGGCCTGTGTTTTGTGGTGGTTTTGGCACTGGTCTTAAGGTCTTTTGACATAAAACTGAACTAAGGACATCCTAAAAGAATACCATTACCAGGACTTGAGGCATTGTGGAGAAATTCAGCTGTACAGAGATATCAGACCTGTATGTATTTGTGCAGTGTGGAAGGCACAAAGATGACTGTGTCACTGGCACACTTCTGCCATGAGGAAAGCTATGAGGCTTTTTTACAACTGTTTTTACTACAACAGTGTGTCAGTGTGGTTGTCTTTAACACAGCTGTATGAAGAGATAGAAAGATCTAGATGAAGAGATCGCTGCTGACAGGGTGAAACAAAAAGAGTAGCATCTCTTCCTGTTTAACATCTTTGATGGTGACACAGACAGTGGGATTGAGCACTCT